>NDXZ01000311.1:12494-25624 GCA_003055125.1 Paykullia maculata
AAAGCAATTTTTATTTTGAAATAGTGATATATTGAGTATGTTATTTTATATAAAAATTAAGTTTCCCATACGATATTAGCCGAGTGGAATGCATTTTCGGAACCAGCTACGATTTCATCGTAAGCACCTTTTTTCTCATCGTTACTACTACTACTGTGTATTGAATATAAATTTTAGCTATTTAAACTACAATTTTATAGAAATAGTAATGTTGAGGTGAGACAGTTCCAAAATTTCTTATCCTCTTTTTATTTATCACATGGTTTATAAATTACAATACTTTACAAAAATTAAGTTTTTATTTGTTGCCGGAAAAATTTTAGCTGTTGTTTGATACATAGATTTTAAATATAAAAGGTAGAATATTTTTATAAGCTCTAGTTTTCGAGATGTACACCAATTGCAATGAAAAGGGACTCAGTATGTTTTAAATATATTTTTATAAATATATATATATATATATATGTATATATATTATATATATTTTTTATATACATAGTTTTAAAAAACAAAACTTTTTAAAAAAAGTGATTTTTTCGCACAAGTTTTCCGATATCTCTAAAATAACTAAGCAAATTTAAAAACAAAATCGACATAGCTTCAAGATAATTTTGCTGTTATACTAACATATGCCATACAACTGCCTTCATTTTTGACATAAAGCTTCATCTCAAAAACTAGAGCTGATAAAAATATTCTACCTTTTAAATGTAATCTGTGTAAAATATGTAGTCGACAGCAGCTACAATTTTTCCGGCAACAGATGTACTGTAAACTAGTAAATATGACAATTATAAACATGTAAAAATTTTTGCGCACATTTTTTTCTTTAAAGCATTTCCTAGTATTGTTGTTTTTTAAAGAAATCTATCATTATTGCACCATTTATGTTGCAGAAATTTTAATTTTTTCCCTTTTTCAATATTTATTTTTGGTATGTTTAAGACAACTAATTTATTGTCCTTACTATTGCAACATTTTAAAGGAAAAAAAAATCAAAAACAATCGCATTTCTAATAAGGTTCTTTCACGAAGTATAAAGCTTGTTTTACGTCCAAGAGGCATGAACGAAAGTATTAAATTGTTTTCAAATAACCAAAATTGAAACTTTATTGTAATATGTATAACGAAATTATATGTTTTATAAAAACATACTGTTGATATATACATATACATACATACATTTGTATGTATGTATGTTTATATAGATAATCGATATAAAATCCGGTGGCAAAAAATACAAGCTTAATATGCAAACGTATTTACATACTTTGATTACATTTCATTCCATTTTAAGAATTTACAAACACACTTGTACATATGTATATAGTACATACATACACATACGTATGAACGTGCAACCTACAATTCACTGTAATCATCATAACTGTGTAACAATTTTATATTTTTCCCAAAAAAAAAATTTTTTTTCCTAATAAAGAGGAATGACAGAGATTTTCGTATGATTTGTGTGTGTGCGTGACTTTATGTGAGTATTTTGCATACACAATCATGTTTTTGTTTTCCTTTTATTCACTCATTGTTATTTGATCTACTTGAATCGTTGTTGTTGCTCTTATTAATGTTGCTTTAGTTGTCAGTGATGCTGCTGCTGCTTTAAACTTTATAGCAAAAAGCCCCGATATGCTTCGCTGCCACTTGCTAAGAAAAATTTCTATGTAATACAATGTTTAAAATATGCAATATTTGGTTTATATTAAAGTAAATGTTAATAATTTTCTCTATATGTATGACCGCTTTTGGCTTAAATTTAAAATTCTTTTTTTAACTTTTCTTTTTTGCCACATTATTGTTTATTTAAACACATTTGTAGTAATATTTGCTGTTTTCTACTGCTTTGTTTATGCTTGCGAGTTGTTTATATGGTAGAGCGTGAGCAAAATCAGTTTTGCAATCCTCTGACAGTTTTATAAATCGCTCATGAATACGGGGGTATATTTTTAATTAAGGTTAGTATTACAAGACTGTGTTATTCAAATAAGCATTCTAAATAGTTTCCTAGTTATTTCACAAAAGCCTGCCGGCCTTAAAATATTTTTATCGACTTTTTAGAGCAAAGAAAATATAAAGCAATATTAAGGTTTACTTATGATTGTAGTTATTTTAGTTATTTATGTATGTTTGAAGGTAACCTTTAAAATATATTTTCTTTCCAAAAAAAATGTAATACCTTCTAGATAGTTGAAAGAAAATGTTGTATAAGATCTAAGGTGGCTTGCAGGTTTTGCTTCTATAGACCAAAAACAAACAAACAAACAAACAACCATAATTAATTTTTATCTGCTTACTTTAAATACACTCCCTCTGACATTTTGACGCTTAGTACTTATTCAACAAGCACTCTTTATTGCTCATTGTAAATGCATTTGTTAAAGTGAATGGATTAGTAAGGAAGGGTATAGGATGGGCGTAAATTGCAAATGTGCAGGCTGATGACAAAGGAACGTACTTGTGTGTGTGTGTGTGTTTGTATATAAAAAGTTTAAAGTTTAAAATTTTTTAATAAAGTTACACTAAACAACATTTACAAGATGTATTTTTTCGGCAGGATTTAAATTAAAATTTTGTTGTAATTTATTCGCTTAAAGCTTCTGATTGTGATCAAATTTTGTGCGAAGTCTTTCCCATACAACAAACCTATGACCCTGTTACAAACTTCCAATGTATTTAAAAGTACATTATTTGTCCCTGGCATAAAAACTCAATCTATTTTGTTTGTAAGTATGTGTGTGTGTGTCTGACAGAATGGAAAACAATGGCAGCACTTGTATGTAGTGCACAATGTTGTTATTTTCTTGTTTGCATTTCAAATCTCTGGCACTTTATTCAAAACCCAAGTTGTTCTTAAAGTAGCAATTGCACATTTTTTGCATTTCTTTGCGTAACACAAAAGTACTCGTACACAAGTATGTTCGCATACAAATACCAATATATGTAAGTGAGTATTTGTGTTAAGCTCTGTGTGTATATAACACAGTTAGTTACTTGTGTTTACAAATGTACATACATATGTAAATATGTGCGTTGAAGTTTATTTAGTTGGCAAAACTGTTAGACAAACAATTTGTATTGACTTTATAACTTCTAAACAGGTAAAGATGTTTACTAACTAACACCTCTATATAAGCAATTTAACGCACATATAGTACAAATACAGGCACTTGTACTTTCATTTGCTATTTTCGAAATTTATGTAATCAAAGGGACTTTTAGTGCTGCACACTTTAAAGCTGTTAAAGGTAGAATTACATTTCCAATTTAGTGCCTCTGAATAATAAAAACGATTTTAAGGTAACGCAAATTTTATATTTGTATTGAAATAATAACGATTGAAAGGAAGGGTTTAAAAACTTGAAAATCTTTAAAGAAATGAAAATTAAAGTAACAGCATTGGAATTTGGCTTATAGTTAGAGCAAAACAAGTATCAGGTGGAAACTCGTTTAAGTATTGTCTTGCTAAATCTGCATAATAAAACATAAGATCCTTAATTATTATTTTTAACTAAAACATAAAGAGAAATAAATTAAAAGTCATTTTGTTTATATACTTTGGGAATTAAGTTGTGTGAGACCTAATTGTATCAGGAAATATACAAATAAGCAAAATTGCGATTTGCTTATAAATTTTTATCCAAATGATCTCATGCTTAAATGAGGTTTTCATCGGAACCTGGCACTTTAATATTTAAGCTCAACATCAACCAATTACTTTTAAAAATAAATAAATAAAGCAAAATATTAGTCCCTTACAATAAGCATAAGTTCCAGCTTTAATTATATAAGAAATTTTAATATTGTGAGCAAATTTATTTTTTTAGCTTGTTAAAAATCGGCCGTTATGTTATTTTGAAGTAAACGAAAAATGTTTAAAGTATAAAAAAATTTCATTAAATTGAGCCACTAAGGTGAACATTGTTATGAGAAACTTTTTAGTTATAATAAAATATGCACAAAAAATTATTTTAGAAAAAGGACAGGTATTTCAGGTCTATTTCAATTCATTCGGAGTAAAAACGGTATATGGTCAATAACTTGAAGCTTCTGATTCAATTTGACAGGTTTTACAAGTGCAGGCTTTAGTCTCTACGCGAAATTCTCCAAGTTAAAGTCTGCAAAACATCAAATTTTTGTTTACGACTAGAAACTGATTGCCTTGATACAGCCCGTTAATGTCTAGCCGCGCCAATTACCAATTCTAAATAACAAAGAAAACGTTTTACTAAAAACTAAGGGATTATGAGTTACTTCCATTATCTCTCGGTAGCTTTATTTATTTTACTTATTCCAAACTTACAAGATTCTTTATGCCATTTCAGGGACATACGTCTTTGTGTGTTAAATATTCATAAAGACTTTTAAACAACATCTTAAATATTGATTAAAACTAATAAAAAAGATTTTTCTCTTCCTCCATAAATTTTTATATTTTATAGCAACATTGTAGTCTCCTTTCGAGCAACAGCTTTCACATCTCATACCCTTATGCATTCAACTTATCAGCAAAATGAAGAAATAATAAAAAAATGTTTAGCTGCTTTTTCAACAGCATTATTTAACAAACTGTAAAGAAAATCTTGCTCTAAAAAATACAAAATTACTTATTCTTTCTTGAAAAGAAAAGAAAAGAAGATATTTTTTCCGTTTTTAATTATAAATTTAAAATGCAAAAAGCATTTACAACTACAAACAATTACATACACAGCACATACATATACATACATACATACATACATATGAATTGTACAAGTGTTTCCTTTAAGGTGAAACCAGTGTTGTCGATTTCTGTGTAATTCATCAAAAATAAGATAAACAAATATTATTAATAATTTTTCGAAATGTAGTTTTTTTAATGTTAATTTATTTTTTTTAATTTTTCAGTCAAATCTTTTTTTATAATAAAATAAATTTATTATAAAATATTTTTGCTAAAAACTTTAACAATTTTGTTCGGAGAAACATTTTAAACAATCACAAGAATCAGAAATAAGTTAAATATCTCTATGTTTTTTTGTATTATTTGCGAAATTAAAAACAAAAAAAACTTGCAGCTTTGAGTGTGTAAAATTGAGTTGTGATTTCGACAATACTGAAAAACTTTGAAGATTTTTTTAAGTTGCAAAAAATAAGTATCTAAGCTTGTAGAAGCGGAAGCATTTCACACATGGATAGAAATCAAACATTTAGATAGATTAAATTGGAATTAATTTGTTATTGCCCTATGTTTCAACTAGAAACTATGGAAAAAATGTAAATACATAGATAAAAAGTTCTCGAAAATCTTATTTTTAAGTGAACTTAAGTGTTTAACAATGTTTATATTCATATTTTTTTACTTTTTATATCAATCAGTGTGACTTTTTTGCGTGGCTAATTTTATTTAAACTATTAATTTTAAGGTAAATCGTAAGTTTTAGGAAAAATGTAAAGTGTTAGAAAAATTTGTCATCGTGGCATCCCCACTTCTAACCACAATGACAACAACAGCAGCAACTAGAGCAAGAAGTAAGACCAAACGAGCACAAGAGCAAAACTCATAATTTTACCTTTAACATTAAGAATTCCAAAAGGTATAGGCAACTTGTGTATGTGGATTTGAGAATACAACATCACACAGGTTGACATTGATGATTTATAATGGATAAATATGAATATTTATTGCATAGATTAAGGCGTTTCACCAACATGAACTTTTATGATTTTTTTAACTCATGCAAGGAAAAATTCTTTATAATAGAATATGCTTAAAATTTATAAACTATTTTTCAAAAAACTCTCCAATAAATTTCTTTTAAAATTTTACAAAACTTTTGATAGATTTTTCATTATAGAAAATTTTTAATAAATTCCTTATATTTTCAAATATTTGGTTTGTTTTCAATTTTATTTGTAAATAGTTTTTTCAATATTTTAAACATTTTTGATTTGTAGAAAATGTTTGCTAAATTTGTCTATTTATGTATATCGTTAGCTTAAATGCAAAAAGGCGTAACTAACAAAAAATTCAAAATCGAGTTTTTGATTTATTATTATGAACTCCAATAAACTACACGTCTTGACAAAATTTTACACTCTGCAATCAAAAATGACGCTTTTATTAACAATAAACAAAGGGATCTAACTATAGTTATAATTTTCATTTCACAAAGTTTTTTGCTTCTCCTGTAAAATTTTATTTTTGTTACTTACGCCTTTTCAATTTATAAAAGTTTATTTAAGTATATCTTAAAGTCAACGCTTTTTATTTAAAAATCTGAGTCGATATTTGTTTGTTTATTGCAATAACAATTACCAATAAAAATTTTGTATTATTTAATTCAAAAAACCGTCCCA
This sequence comes from Paykullia maculata, assembly GCA_003055125.1. Lineage (NCBI taxonomy): Eukaryota > Metazoa > Arthropoda > Insecta > Diptera > Rhinophoridae > Paykullia > Paykullia maculata. The sequence continues at coordinate 18,846 of NDXZ01000311.1, forward strand.
ATTTAGTTCTGATACCTGATATCTTAAGAAGTTCATTTAATTCAAAAAACCGTCCCAATTTAGTTCTGATACCTGATATCTTAAGAAGTTCATTTTTATGTAGCTTTTTTGTTTCTTGTTTTGTTTATTTTATTTTTTAGTTATATACAAATTTATGTTATTGATTGGTAAACAAAAAAGCAATTGTTTCTCAAAAAAATTATTTTTAAGTTTTTACTGCATATTTAATGCCCATAAAACCCTTTTTTAAAACATATTTCTGGTTTTCCTGGATATAAGAAAGTTTTTTGTATAGAATTTTCTCTAGTTGCCGACATATTTAGTTTTAAAATATAAATTAATTAAATATAAACGAACTTACAAAGAGAAAGCAAAAAAGGACAACATTTTTTACGAAAAAAAAGGTAAAAAGTAAATTAATGTAAAATGTATATTGAGCGCCAAATTAATTAATACTTTTTATATTGAATTCAATTTAATAATGTTATCAGTTAAAAATATAAAAAAAATTAATTTTCCAGTTTAAAAGTGATTTTCGTAAAATCTGGGGTTTTTGAAGCTTTATACTTATTAAAAAAATTAATTAAATTATTCTAATGTTTTTGTGTGTATCTGGCATGTCATTGCATGGATGCATTATTTAAACATTTGTTTTAATAATGTGCAGGTGTAGAACTGTATGAGAATGTGTTAACTTTATAATAATAGAGTTACATTAAGTTGAATGTCAGCTAAACAGTTAACACCAGTTGCATTATAAGAGTTACAGTCTAAACTCTTTTTAACATATATGTACCTATGTTAAAGTGTTAACAGTGACAGGTGCATGGTGAAAATAAATAAGAGCATTTATAAAATATTAAACAATATTTTTCGATATTTTTTAATACTTCCAATTTTTTTTAAACAGTTTGGAAAAAAAGTATTAAGTTTAAGTTAAAAATTTTCAATTTTCCTTTGGCTTAGATATAGGTATGTCTGTGCATATAAAAGACCATTAACATAAAAAACTCCGGCGCATAATCCAAACATAAAGGAAAAGAGAAATAACATTGAAAATATTACTACAAGTTTTAATTTTGTTATAAAACTGTACGATAATGAAGATTTCATAATAAACATACAAAATTGCTGACGTTTATCAAGTAATAACAACAAATTTTATTATTTATTTATGAGAGTTTTAAGAATAACCGAAAACAAACAATTATTTAAGTTTATCCTACTTTGATTGCCTTGCAGCTATACCGTTGTTGCATAAAACATTTTATGGTTATTTATAAGTTTAAATGCTTATAAATAAAATGTTATTTTTGCGAAATTTTGATAAATTAAAGATTAAAAATAAACCAATACTTGATTATCGTAACGAAATTTACGTTTAAAATTACTATTATTTGTTCGCGGTAACCAATTTTTTTTTTTGTAGATATAAATGTTTCAACCATATTTTTTCTCTGCGTGTACATACGAAAATATAATTAAAAATTTTGTATAAAATAGAAAACTTGTCATAATTTAAATAAAAATAAAAAGCTTTAATAAAAAGTTTTCTATAAAACGAAAATATATGTATGTATATTGTACATAAAAAAATCGGGAGAAGAAATAGAAAAACTATGAAATACTAATAAAAAATTTTGATTTTTGAAATACATATAAGTGGAAATTTCTGAAATATAATTACAAATTTCTAAAATCAGACAAGAAATTTTTAAAATACAATCAGAAGTTAGAAGTTCTTAAAACAAAATATAAACTTTTAATTTATTTTTAGAAATAGTATAGAATAGAGTTATTTTCTATAAATATTTAATAATAACAAAAAGTAGACGGTAGGAGAAACAAGAAGAACATATTAAATAATAATATTAAAAACTTTATTACATATCATACCATGTCATTAAAGAAAAAAACGACTCCTAATTTAACGTTTACGAATAAAAAGTAAAACAACTGTGACTATAAATATTCGAAAATTTGTTGGGTGTCATCATATTTTACTTTTAAAAAAAATAAAATTATGTCTATATCTAAATTGGTTTGATCTCTATTACAAAACATGCTTGTCTTCAATAAATATTTTAAGGACGATAACTTGAATATGAAAAGCTTTAATCACCTCTAATATTTTTTCAAACAGCATCAAATACCTATTGAGTTGGTAATAAATAAACTTGTAATCTGGCCACATTTGTATTTTTAAGAGCACACACATAAACATAACGAATTTAAGAGAACAAAAATAAGTTTCATACTTTTCAAACACATACACACAAAGAAAGAGAGATGTTTTTTTGGGCCTGTTAGCCATGTTCAAAACAAGTTGTTATGGTAACAGCAGCAGCAACAACATTAACTTCAAAAAATCAAATATTTGTAGCACAGTTTCGGTTGTAAGCCACAGTATTTAACACGTTAACGGTATGTTGGGAATTAGTTTTTACTTTAATATACTTATGTTGTAAGAAAAAACAATTAAAAACGAAAACAATTTAAATAAATTAATAAGAGTATAAAAAAAAAACATAAGTTAAATACACAATTGAGTGCAATTACATATAAATATAATAATAATTAAAATAGCAACAACAAAAATACTAATTCCGTTTGTTAAACGAAAACTAATTAAAAACATTTTAAAACTTGTATTTTTCGTAAAAAATTTTCATATATTTTTAATAATTATTTTTTCGTATTGATTTTCTTTGGGGAATAAACACTCAACTCCAAAAGACATATTATCAATACGACTCATTTTTTTTTTGATTTCATTTTTCCTCTTCTGGTGCTTCGTTATTGTTATTAAAGCAAAACAAGAAACAATAATAAATAAAAAGAATACATGACTTTTCATGTCTATGAACTTATTTTGTGAATGACAGTCAGCCAGTCAGTCAGTCAGTTAGTGTGTGTGTATGTATGAGTGCGTGTAACGACATTAAAAAAACGTGCGTTTATTGTTGTAACATAATCTCGTATCGTGTTTAACTTTGTTTTGTTTTGAGTCTTTTACGACAATTTGAAAAGGGGAGGTTATTTACAGTTTATTTTTGCTATCGTATGGGTATTTTAACTAACACTTGCCCCAAACCAGCAGCAGTAGCTGCTCTGCTTGCATACTTTTTGTTGTTTTTGTAATGATGTCAATCTTGCCTGAGGACTCGTTTTGTCATTACTTGAAAAGTAACACCTGAGGTAATATCATAATATATTTTCATACAAAAACAAAAGAACATTCATTATGTACATACTTACATATTTATGTAGGTGTAGGTATTTGTAGGGACGACAATAATGGATATTAAACATTTTAATATACATACACACATACAAATAATAATTTATTGTGCACATTTGTTATTAAAAAATCTAAAAGCAAAATACTCTTTTAGTTAAGACTGTACTTATAAAAAAGTAATACTTGCGTATTTTAAACAAACAAAAATGATTTCATATTTTTCTAAAATAATTTATAAAACTAATTTTTGTTTTAAGCGATTTCATCTTTGCAGTTAATATTTTATTTTTATTGAAACACATCATTAAAAGTTTGAGAATAAAAAAAACGTATTTTGTATTCCATCTTTTGTTCTTAAGTTTGGCTTTTTCCAATTTCATATGAATTAAACATTAAAATATTTTAAACATTTTAACTCAATTAAATTATTTCAATCTGTCCGCGATTTTGTTCTTACGGTTTGTCCGATTTTAATAAAACTTTAAGCGGTTATAGAAAAGATGTGTAAAAACTAAAGTTTTAAGTATAATAAATTTTAAGATTGTGGTGTCTATATGATAATGAAAAAAATAAATGTTTTTCCGACAAAAATTTCTTATTAACGAGCTGACTTCAAACATGTTTTTAAAGTAGATTCTTTTTAAACAAAACTCTATTACACTTGCAGGTTTTTTCTTTAAGTTTTAAATATAATTGACTTACTTTATTTCTACAACTCTATTCAAATTTTGTAAAATTATTTCATAGTTATATACTTAAATATTTAAAAAAAAAATCATAATTCTGAAAACCATAATCTTTTTTTATCATGGCTCCGCAGGAGCACTTTTTGTAGCGCAATATCGTTTGACACGAAAAAAAAGAGTTGTTCGATTACACGGTTTTCAAAAAAGATATTTTGGTTTAGCCTTGATTTTTTACCTACGGCTGATATTGCATTTAGTTTTAGTCTATAATATATTTTTAAAGTTCTATGATTAATGTAAAACGAAGGTTGGGCAAAAGGTATAACTCGTTTTCGACCTTTAGAAAAATACCAAAATCTGCGAATTAGAACATTGTTTTTAAGCAATTGTTTTTACTTCAAATAGAATAATGTAGCTTAAAGTCAATTGTTGTCATGTTGTAATAACTTCCGTTGATTTTAACAAACGAACACACGGATAGACGGACATGGCTAAATTACCCAAGCAACACAGATTGGTCGTAACGACGTCGGTACGACGTTTAAAATAATCTCAAGCTACTGATATTACTTTAAGTTTTCATCTTTATTTTCTTTTTGCAAATATGATTATTAAATAATTGCTTGCAACTAAAATTTATGGAAAATGCAGAACTTCTAATTTTTGAAACGGAAACGCTTAAAATTTTACAGATTAAAGTTATGTTCTGCTTCAAAAAAATCCCTCCTTTAATCAAAAATATGAAGTTTTTAAAATAATATTATTTTAATTAATTTTAAAGTTTTCTTTCAAAGATATTTATTTTAACCAGAAACCTTTTTTTTTGATTATTTATGCAAAACTAGGTAAAATAAACTATTTCCATTTATTCTAGCGTCCTAAATTACATAAAAACATTTTTTTTTTTAAATATTCATCGTTATTTTTTTTTATGGCAGCAATTTTTTCATAAAATATGGCGGCTTTATGGCTGTATCATCATCCAACCACATTTGAACCAAAAATGACTAATAGTGGCTTTTTTGGTTAAGATTCGACCATTCGAGTCGCGGAAAAGTCAGACTGTGTTCTCCATCTATGAATATCAAAAATAAAATATATAATGTTGCAATTGAATTAAAACCCTACAATGCCTTAAAGAGCCGCACAGTGGTTACAATGACAATTTTTGCGCGAAAAAAGTCATAACTCTTTTATAGAAGTACATAGAAGAATAAAAATTTGTACAAACAAATGACTTAGTATGGCACGATCTCATGCTATTGTTGCATTCGATTAAATATAAGTATATACATAAGACCTGCAAAATCATTTCACAATCATTGATATTAGTTTCGATTGATTTGTAGTGATAACATTGCAAATATACACAAATAATGTATACCGTTATGGACAGTCTTTAAAAAACCAAGCAAATTCTTCATTTTTGTTCCATCAAAAAAGTGAATCGGCTTACAACCCAAATGAGTTAAGGAAACTTTGTCCCTCGTGTTTTCATATGCAAGTATGTATATTAGAAAAAAAAATTTTAATAAGTCTTACGGTTTTAACATGCTAAAATATGATCTTTACTGCTCTTGTCATACATCTAAGTTTGATAAGCTGTGTCTAAGCGCTTTATATTTTACTAATATTTTGAACATAATTTCTTTCTACTTGGATTTTAAAACACGTAAAGAATCATAACATTACGTACGATCTAATTTGTAAATTTTTTTCTCACACCCTGGAAACTCGCATACCCATAAAAAAACGTAATAAAAGTCAATTGAGTGTGTATGTGTGTGTGTGTGCTAAATAAACAAACAAGAAGCTTAAATAATAGAATCTATATTGAACATAAGATTTTTATCTTTATGCGTGTTTTTGTACATATGTGTGTGTAGAAACGTATGTATGTATGTGCTTGTACGAATGTTGGTACTATAAAAATAGGCCTGATTAAATTTTAACAATTCTTATGGGATTTTAGCAGAAATTCCTTTTTATTTGCTTTCTAAAGCAGCCTTTATTTATACTGTTCGAGTACAATAAACTCTCGTATCGGAACAACATTAAGCTTTACTGAAGCCGTAAATATTTAATAGAACTAAAGTGAAAGTAAGAACTACAAGTACAAACGATATGCGCTTATTTATATGAGAATATATATTACACTTAGTGCTATTGTTTGTCTAGTTTAACTAGTGGATAATCTACAAATTAAATAAAGTAATATTTATTTAGGGGGATATTTAATTTGGAAAAATGCTTTATGTTCCAATTAAGGAGTTATATAACGCTGCAAATATTATTTGACGGAATTTAAGTTAAAAGCTTAGAGCATCACGTCTTTACTGGGATAAAGAAGACTTAACACATTTTTGCTTATATTAAATACTAATAAAGAAGGAACCGATATTAAAGTTAGATTAGCATATGACATATTTCCTTTCGCAAGATAAAGCATTTAGGGCCTAACTAAAGATCTTACATAATCTGGTACCACTAGAATTAGGAACTTGAATTACTTCGATTTCTACCTGATAAGTGTACATAAAAAAACATTTTTAAATATAAGTAGTTACGAAACATGATTATTGGTTTTTTTTTGACATTCTTCATTCTACGAAATTGCTCATGTGATTGTTACAAAACCCTATACAGCCGTTATGTATTTCCAACAATCTGAATGGTTTTAGGGACCAAATCTATTTTTTTAATGTTTTTGTGATCATTCTCTATTAACTTTATTAAAACATTCATTTTTTTTTTTGAGTTTTACTTAAACCTTAATTCTGGAACAGTCTTATAGTCTAATGGTCATCCTTAACTGTAAACAATAAATTACGTTCCCATATAACATTAAAAAA
>NDXZ01000313.1:0-12400 GCA_003055125.1 Paykullia maculata
TAAGTGTGTTTCTCTATTATTTTTTAATTAAGCTAAAATCATTAAATTGTAGGCAAGACACACTACTAATGTTGCTATAGAAGGAAGCATTTTCTTAATTGGTATTCATAAATATTGGGAGTAATTCTTAGCTAATTCTTATAAACTGACGTATGTTTACCTAATTTCAATAGTATAAAACATATCGTTTCTTGTTACACAATGTGCAAGCAGAGTCGTTTATACCATACACAACCAAAGGTTCGATTTTATCTAAAATGGTTTTGTTTGGATCAAATGTTTCACTTGAGTAAGAAAAGTGTTTACCAGTTATTGGTTAATATAATTTGAGGTTTCTTGACACAAAGGCTTCTTTAAATAAATTCTTGTTCAGAGCCTTATGAAAAAAATCACCTGCCAAAAAAAAGGTTCTTTAAGCAAAAATGTTTTTGTGAAAAAATATTAAAAAAATTGTATTTTGGTGTATTTTTATCGTTTCATTTAATTAGATTTTAAACAAAAATGTTTATATATTATTTTTGCTATAAAACATTTTTATTGTATTTTTATACCCTTTACCATATGTTACAAGGGACTATATTAGTTTGTCATTCCGTTTGTTATTTCTGCAATATTAATTTGCGACCCTGTATATATTCTGAATCCTTATAGATAGGGAAGGCGACTTAGCCATGTCCGTCTGTTGAAATCAAGTATCAAAAATCTGAAATTTCCCCGAGATTCTTGCTACTGAAAATCACCAAAATCCGACAATAATCGCAGGTATAAGCAAAATAAATGTATGCATATTTTTTACACCAAAATTATTGTATTTGTTAGTAAGACATGCCGATTTGGAAAATTTAAAAAAAAAATACTAACTGGCCCAGAATCAGCAAATATGTATATGAGCGAAAAACTTATATGGACTAAATTAATATCATAAAAAAACCAAGTTTTTTAAGACTTTAAATTCCCTTCGGACATGTAAATACATACGCACATACATATATACACACATACATACAAACATAAACACACGTAGTGAAGGGTATATAAGATTTGGCACAGCCGAATTTAGCGCTCTTACTTATTTTTTACGTTTCTTAATTTTTTTCTTAAACATCTGCTCCTTGTTTTTTGAATATTCCATAAAAAATTTTAATTTCATTTTGCACAAATATTAAAAATAATATATCTTTAGACAAAGGGGTGAAATTTAAATACAAATCATTTCCATAACTAACTACAAAACACCAAAAATTATAAATAAATTGGAAAAATAACAACGAAACTACAACAAACACTCTCATCACATATGTACATAGATCAGCCTTAATGTGATGATAAGGGTGTTGCCGTTTATTTGGCCACAGAATTTTTATTAATATCTAACTATTTTAAATGCCTGCAAGTTCACACAAAAAATCCATCAATATCTTATTTAAGGGAATATATTTGTGTTTGTGTGATCAAATTGTTTAAACAATTAAAAATGCACAACAGGTAGCCAGTTACGTTGGAGTTAAGTTTTTGGCTGATAGAAAGCTCTAGGCAAAATAATTGGAAAAGTTTGTGATGTTAGATGCGATGATAGACTCAACTCTATTATGGCGGATCAAAAAAGCATTACTGAGATATCTAAGAGAGGTGATTGAAAAGATCGGAGCAACTGAGGGTTAGTTTCATAATTGTCTTAGTTTACAGTGTAACTAAGAGGTTGGCAGACGCTTTTAAAATAACTATAGTTTGTTTTAACAACTCATGTACTGGCCACGTCAAAGCATTAAAACTTAGAGAAGAGCATTTATTCGAATAAAGGTCCAATTAATCTTGAATTTAAAAACTAAAAGAATGCATTGAAAAGGCATTTACCAAAAAACTTTTTGCACTAAATTAAAAATTTAACAAATATATTTTACAAAAAGGAAAGTTAGCAAATTTTTCACGATCTCGTGGGTATTTAAGCTATATGTTTTCAATGTTAAATATGCCCTCTCTTTTTTTACACTAATTTCTTTATAAAAAGTGTGAAGTTATAGAAAATAATTTGGAAAAAATAAATTTTATATTTAATAAGCACTTAGAACCTTTTTTATCTCGAAGATTTTTTTAGTTGAATTTGTGAATCTAATTTTGGTCAGCTTCATATAGTATGGAAATTTCCCTATTTATAACATCAACTTTAGATTATTGTTTCCAACTCTATTATATAATTATTATGATTGATATTCGTCCGTGTGTTGCTTTTCCAGACATGCAACTTTTAATAAATCATTGTCTTCGCAGAATTTTTCAAATATTTCGACTAGTAAGTACTTCAACAACAGCATGCTGCGATTTAAATTAAATATTTAAGTGATGTTAAAGTTAAAAAGTTTAAAACAGAAGTAGTTGTTTTTTTTAATGTTTGTCTATATGACCCTGTAGGCATTTATACATACATACATTTATGTACATATGTACATAGGTACATTGGGATAAACTTAAGTATTTTCAAAATGACAATGCGGTCAAGTTATATGTTTGTTTTGAATCTCTTACATGTTCGTTTATTGTTTTGCAGCAAAAGTTCATTGTCAACCTATGAAGTTTAAGGGCCACAAATATGTTTTTCCCCTAATGAATTCCTTTTCTTTTTATTTCAATATATGTAGTTATTGTTGTTATTTTTGTAGGCTTTATACCAAACAATAGATGCGGTAAAAATGCGTTCATTGACCAAACAATTTTTCTTTGTCTTAACGATGTTTATTATAGTCATACGTACATTTGTATATATTTTTACATGCATTATTTTACAAAATTTCTTTTTTTTTAATTTTGATTATAAAGTAGAAGTAGTCTTGGCAGCTACGCATATTTATCCATATCAACAACGTATACATATGTATGTATATGCTTACCATTATCATATACATATTTAAGTAGTTTTACTATCATTTATTATAGATTTTTAATAAAGTTTTTGTCATTTCCGGTAATAAGCAAAAAGTCCAATAATTTAAAAATTATGTCTGCACACAAGCGTTGGTATTGTAAAAAGAACGGCTTCCTTTGGGCATTTCTGAGATATTGCATTAATTTTATGTTCTCAACAAAATAATAGTTTATAGATGTTTCTTTTCTTGTTTATAATCTTGTGTTATTGCAACAAAATAACGCTTTCTTAAGAAGAAAATTTTAAAATAAAAACCCCTAAAGCTTTATAACACATAAAAATTAACCCTCTCCACCACAAGTCCAAAATTTGCAATTCAAGACACACTGTTTTAATAAAACCCGTTTAAACTTATAATTTGAAATTATCATTGTTTAATAAACTATAAATATTGGTATTGTATGCACGTTCTCGTCAACATTTAAATTCATTCTCTTCTTGCAATTCGTCCAACATATGTCACATATCAAGAAATTGATATGTGTGTTGTGATAATAATGTTGTATGCTGATTGAGATGACTTCTAACAACTATTGTTACAATAATATCAACACATGTGGTAGTTTGTCATAACTAGTAAGGACTACATATGTATTTTACGAATATGTCACTTTAAATAAGGGAACAATGTTGTGATTTTTCGCTATAAATATTAAGCGATTTGTTATTCTGTAGACGAAGGAAATGTTATGCAATATACATATACATTTTTAACATTTTATGCTTTTGCTTTGTTTAATTCAAAATTGTAGTATTTGATGAAAAAGTATACTAGGCATGACCATAATATCTTAATGTTTGATGGAATAGCATGGCGGGTTAAAAAAGGGGGTCACATAAACTGCAATACCCAAAATACTTGGGCCACGCGGGAATAAGACTTAGACAAACAATAAAAATACCAAAAAATTAATGATATTTGTCAATTTTTAACAATATACAAATATGTATATGTACGTAATGCAGGCGCACATTTACAATTTTACATTTACATTAACGGAAGTTTCACAAACAAATGTACAGAGGACTAGAAATAAAACATGGTTTTAATATGTGTAAGAACAGTTAACATATTGTTTTATTTTTCTTTTAATTAAAAAAGTCTAACATCTTTTCAAGCAACAATATTTGAAGGCGATACTTCTTATCTATTGATGTTTCAAGTTCAAAATAAATCTGAGCATTAATTTCGTGTTCAGTAAAGGGTTGCAGAAAAACTGATTCTAAATTTTTTATAGTGACTACTATTTGATTATACTTATGCGAATAATATTTAGAATCTGTTTAGATTTTTTTCATCATATATAACATTAATAAATTTATTACATATCATTTTTTTTTTTAATTTAAGGTTATTTAAATTTTTGTAATTGTATAATGATTAAATGATATGATACTTAACCACAAATTAGTAAATCAATAATTTAATCTAGGCTATTTTCGGGTTTATCGATGTACTATTACAGTAAATTAAATAAGAATAAAGTAATTACCCTAACAGTATTCTTTTTTAGCCGCTCCTGTAAAAGTTTTCATCTTACAATTGTATACAAATCTGTTTCACACTTTTCTTCAACAAACTGTTACAACAAACATGTATTAGTATTAGTATTAGTTTCAATGTAACCCGTCATTATTACGGCCGAATGTATAATATTGTTTGAATGTTTTCATACACAAACAAATATATGAAAAAAACTGTCACATTGTGATGAAAACAGACAGTACAAATAAATGAGGACTCCGCACATAAAAATTGAGGGCCAATTTGAAGTTTATATTTTTTATTGTATTGAAATGGATACCGTAACTTTCTTTACATTTTTAACTTTATTTCAGAAACATGTGGTCAATTTCAAATAAACAGGAAAAAGTTTTTGTGAGAACAAATTTTTAACCGCTCTTGTAAAAGCAAATTTACCAAAAATATTTTTACGTGTATGAGAAATATTTTTAAATATGGACACGGAGCATGATTACAGAATAATTCAAAATACCTCGTACAGTTACTAGAATAATAAATTACCATATATTCTAAAAATAAATTACCTAGGGTTGTCGACAATATGTTAAATGATAAACTCAAATATATAACCAACAAATATATACGGCTCAGACATACGTTAAAGATTTCATCTATCAATAAAATAGTTGTAGCTATCATGGAATATGAAAATATTTTGTAACCATGAACAGCAATAATACTCAACTATATTTGATCTAGGCATGTACATTATTGGCGTGTTAAAATAAGGTCCACTTCAAATAAAAAAAGCAATGTTTTAAGTAAACAAGCGGCACCATGGAAATAATATGGTGTGTTTGCCAAAAAGAACAAAATTCACCAAAATATTCAAAACCCTTTCTATAAGATTATTAGAATTTAAAGACCACTAAAAGATTATTACTGCAAAAATGGAGTGCAACATACCATAAAATTCCAAATAACTAATGAAAAGATTTAAAAAAAAAGTTTAACATTTTATTAAAAACCACAAATTTTATATATGTATAAACATTTTTTTAAATTCACTAAACACAACTATAGTGTGTTATTTTGAAATTATAATATCGAACGTAATATTCTTTAACTAAAATTTAAAAATTAGGGTGGTTGGATTAATTTAAAAAACAATTTGATACGTAAGTAGGTATTTATTTATTCGTGCGCACTTCTAACATAGAATCTCAACAGTACAGTAGCAGAAGCAGTAGACGATAATCAAACAACTGAAGTAAAGACAAGTAACAAACATACAGAAAATGTAACAAACACTATTTCGTTTAGCCACGAAAGTGTTAAAATGTTGTATAAACTTTAGACAACAGACAAAAACAAAAGCACAGACTTCTGACTAACCAAAACTGCACATTTGGCTGGCAAAAGAGCCAACAGCATCATTTATATGGTAAACACATAACAAACCGGAAGCTTAAATCGTGAACGGCTAAACAAGAGTAACAAACGGCAAAAATATTTTATTAAAAAAGAAACCACAAAGAAAATTGCCTAAAAAGTGATGCCAAGTCTGCAGTAGTTCAAAATTTAAGAGATCAGAACGCGAGACTAGAAGAAAATTATAAAATAAAAAACTAATTAATATTTTTTTCAAAGAGGGAAAACACAATTTTTCCAATACTCGCACACTCATTCACGCCAAACATAGAGATTTCATCTGGTTTTTTCTAACCAACTATTCCACGAAGATACTGTTAAGATTGTACAACTAAATAGACAACCGTGATAGTCTTTAATTTGGCGGCATTGTGTACGGGCGTCTGGTGTTGCGAATAAGCACAATTAAAATATTTTACTTAATTGTTGTTCCGATAATTATGTATATCTTATCGGTTCTGTTTTTCTTCGCTTGGTTCTAGCTTTACAAAGTAAAGTGGACCAAAAACAAAAATCGAAAATAAACTTTACGTTTAAGATTGTGTTGGCGTTGTGTATATTTTTATGTATAAAGCAAAATGAAATGGAATAAAAATATAAATATAAAGAAAAAAACTTGCATACATTTCGATTTAATTTTTTTACGAGAAACTACCATAAGGAAAATATAAAAACATAGAGTAAAAAGAAATACCGACCGATCGACGCAGAAGGTGTGTGCGTGATTGCGTGCGTTCGTTCGAAAGTGCAAGTGTGTGTGTACATTAAATTTTACATGACGAGTTGATCGTGAAATTTTGTTGTTTTTTGTTTTTAAAAACTATAAACAAAAAAAAAATAGATCTCCAACAAAGTTGTTTTTATGTTTTACGGTCTATATGCAACGTGCCTTTTACGAGATCAATATGTGGTCGTATACTTTTCAGTCGAATTCTACTTCCATTTTACTTGAAAATTTCAAAGATTTAAAACAAAGATTACAATTTCGAAGAATTCGGTAAAAGGAAATGTAAAAAAGCGAATAACGTTGTGTAAGAAGTTCTATTTCCATTAAAAATACATTATAATTAAAGAAAAAATGTTGAGTAAATTTGATGTTTTGTTGTGGAAATTATTTTTAAAATAAAAAACAAGTAAAAAGAAATTGTAATAGTGGGCCACAAAAGATCTTTTTAACTTAAAATATGTTTATTTGCAAAAGAATTATCTTTTTGTCACTAAATTCCGTGTGAAGAATATAAATATTTTTATTTCTTTAAATTAAAATATCGGCTCTTTCCTTATTGCTTATTACTAGTTTTTCAATTAAAAATTATTGACATTAATTTTAATAAAGGAAATAATTGTGTATGCGACCAATTGTGTAATATTTTTTAAAATTGGATTAATTTTTATATAAAATTAGACGAACCTGGTTCACTTATAGAATTGTAGGATACAAATAATTTATTTATTTAAGTTTGTTTTAAAAAAACAATTTATAGTTTTTCAAATAAACATATCATAAAAATACGGTATTCATTAGTTCTATGTGATACAAAGAAATACTGTATAAGGAAGTTTTGTTCTGTGTAAATTATTTCTAAATAAACACTATAAAAAGTTCTGTATTTTTTTTTAATGTTTAGTATTTGTTCATTATTTTTTATACTTTTAAATACTTTTAAGTTAAAATTGTGAAATAATTTTCTTTGATACATACATGCGGCCAAGAACAAAATATTCGTAAATAAAGCAAAGAGGCATATCATAGAATAACCATTTCTGTTGAAATATTTTTACTATAATTCTAATTTTTTGACCTTTTAGATGTTATTTTCAAAAATTTGTAAAGAAGCTTAAGGTCTGTTTTTATATAAAAAATAGTTTTTTTATTTATTATGTTTTAACTTTTAATATTTTGCCACTCCGTTGTGTTGTATCGTCAGGAAATAGTTATTGGTTTTCAAATTTGATATTTGAATTTGAAAATTATAGTTTAAAATATAATTTTAAATAACAATAGAAAATGTAAAAAACATTTTAGAACAAATATGTGAAAAGAAATATTTTTACTTTAGAATTAATAAACGCAAAAAAATCAACAAAATTTATTTTATGTTTTTTTGTTTATATAGTTTCTTTTATGTTACTATGAATAATAAAATAAATGAAAAATTCACTTACAAACTTCAACCATCCATTAAAACAAAATTATAATTGTTCAAGCCTTCAAATATATATCCTTAAGAAACCGCTTTAGAAACCTTACTTTTCTGTTTACATTATTTCATAATTAAGGTCCCAAATACATTATTATTTAAAGTTTGAATCTTTAAACATTGTTGCAAAGCTATTGCTATTAATTTTAATAATTTAATCAACTTTAATAAAATAAACTGAACTATTCTTCTATCATTGCAAAAAATATTTTAATTAATTGGATGTTGATAATTAAAAAGTTTTTAAAAGTTTAAGGTTTAACAAAGAATTTAGAATAGAACTGGAACATAAATACAGGTCTAGTGTGTTAAAAGATAAACATAAAAGTTAGAAAATGTTATTCAATTTCTTTTCGTAATTTAATTTCGGAATACTTTCAAATAATAATAACAATAATATTACAGTTAAAAAAATACTATTCCACAAATACCTAATAATTATATTCTTGATCTAAAGGTCATTAAATATGTAATAAATAATTATTTGACAATCGCTACCAAAAAAGCTAAACTAAATCCTGGCTGTGTATGTTGCAAAGAAAAATATTTTAAATAATAAAACATAAAAAAATTGTATTCCTTAGAAGTCAATAGACTTTATTTTGCCACTTAAAAGTCATTTTTAGTATTTAATTAATATATAATTTTTTTATACCTATATTTTGATTTTAAAAAAGTTTTTTTAATATGATTGAATCGATTTTAATGTAATGCTTCAAAGCTTAGAAAAATAAATATTTTGGTTCAACCGAAATTTTAATAAATTTTGGAATATCGATTTGTTTCTTCCAAATAAGTTTGTTTACGAATTTTAAATTACCTCTTCAGACTGACAATAATTTACCAAAATTAAAGCCACATGTGGTTAGTTTTCTTAATAATTGTGTCCATTAAATATTTTAATTTAGTTTTGAAATTTTACACTTTTAAAAGATATACAATAGAACAAACTAATTAGGAATTGATAAAAATGTATGGTTATTATATCATGTTTTTAGACAAAAGTATTTTAAGTAAAATCCACTTAAAAACTCAATGCCCTTAAAAACTGCACCAGACGCACAGCAGTAGCAGCAACTACAAAAAGTTATTAAAAAAAAAACATTTAAATTGATTGTGTGTTCTGTTTAATAACAATTTGCAATTGATATTTGAAGAAAAGCACAAACCTGCTTATAAACTAAGTAAATTTTTTACAATAAAAAAAAATAAACTTAAAGAAAATAATAAAAAAATTGCACTCAACTATAAAATATTTTTAAAATGTAAAAAATTATATAGAATGAGTATGTATGCATGAATATGTATGTTTATGAATGTAAATATGTATTTATCATTCTTTATACGTATGTATGTACATACATAAAGATATGTATGTGTACATACATGTATTTTCTGATATTATTTTCTAAACTAATAATTTGTTTTTCGTCTAACTATGACATACATACATACATAAGTATCGTCATAAACACACACTTAATTTTTTTAATATGACTAATGGTTTATTCCAGATATTTTGTTTAAATGCAGAAAAACCTCCACATTTATTTAAATGTGTAAATTCCTACTTATTTCAGAGACAAACAATTTTTTTAAGAAAAATACATAAAATAACGAAAAATTTATTTGTGTATGAAACAATTTATCAACAATTTTGTTAATAAACCCAATTATTCAGTGGGTTGAAAACATTAGGAATAATATAAAAAATTGATTAATAAATATTCACACCTCTTTAAACAAATAAACAAAAAGGAATTAAGATTTTTTTGGATTTTCCCGTTTAAATAAAGTTGTATCACATGGACAGAAAAAAATTATTTCAATTTATAATGATTTTATAAAAAAAAATATATAAATCTTTAAATAAAAGGGTTAAAAACAATAGAATTAAAATGTATTTTAGCTTTAAGCCAAACATTTAATTGAACGAAGCAAACAAATACTAAAAGGATTATTTTCTTTAAGCAAGAAGAAGAACCGACATTGAAAAATAAAGTCGAACCTGCATTAGCAAATTTTAAAAACTTACATTGTAAAACCGATCATTACTTAAAATGGTTTTTCAACAAATGTCATTTTTGTAAGAAGAAATTACTTGTAATTAAAAAGTTAAAGTCCAAATATATAGGAGCGATTTATTTGTTTAAAGTTTTTCTACAATTTATTTCTCAGTTGCCAGACTTAACGACTTGTCCCCTAATTTAAACGATTTTCATTATTGCTGATTTCCAAACTGCGTGAGCTGTGGTAATAATATTAATTATTTAAATTCGTTTTACTTTTCGTTTGGTTTCAACTGCTTATTATAATTTATTAAAAAAAAAAAATAATGACAATTGAAAACATTGTGCTTTTTTTACAAAACTTATTTGAAAGTTTGTGTCCTTGTAAACGCATTTCCTGATAAAGTTACTCCCAACAAATTTGTAAAAAAAAATTTAGTCAGGTTTAAGAACCTGTTTCGATACTTCTTTTTTAACAACTTCTTAAACAGATTGTTATTTAAGAGGAATATTTTTAAGAAATTAACAACTTTAATGAATCCCAAAAAAAAAAAAAATTATTCCCAAATTTTATTTTGACTGATATACATATCGCACACCCAGTTCAAAAGTGACTCAACTAAAAATTTTGAATTATTAAGAAATCGAAATAAACTGTTTTTGACGTAAATAAAAATAGTTAAAAACAAAAACTTTGGACCATTGAATTCGAATTAAAACTATCTAGCAATTAGTTAAAAATAAGTCACTGTTATGAATTGCAACTTTATACCAATTGAAACATAAAGAAATACAAAACTGTTTTTTAGCAATAGTTAACAACAAGAAAATACAATGATATTTTTCTTATAGATAAACAAGTGTATTGTGCATAGTTTAAGCATATAAGCTCAAAAAATTAAAACTTTGAGTTGAGTCACTTTTGAACTGGGTGTGCGATATGTATGTATGAATGTCCTAAAAAAAATTTCCTAGGACTTTAATTTCTTTATTCTACACAAAAACAAAAAAAATCTATTATTTCCAAAACTTTATGACAAAAAACCCTTGAACACCTGTTGTATGTTAAAAGTAAAAGTAAATTATTCTCATAAATAAACAAATTTTTTTTGGACTTTATTTGTCTTGGAAATATTTGTACATATGTATGTACGTATAATTTCATATATTTTTGATCAGCAATGTTTGGCTATATGGGGGCGTATGTGTGTTTTATAATTTAAACAATTTAAATTGAAACATTGACTTTAAAGATAAATATGATTGTATACATTGTAATTGAAAAAACTTTTTTGGGACTAGAGATATACGCATCACAGAACGGCAAAAGAAGGTCAAGATGAGCCTTAAAAATGTCTGTGCTTAAAGTGACAAGTAATGACAAGTAACCTAGAGTTCTACATCTTTTTTGGCAAATTCAATAATTTCGACCTTATTCAACCGACCACCAGGCGAATACTAGTACAACTAAATTTGCAGTTATAAAATTGTTCTTCTTGATATAATAACAATCGCTCTTGGGACGTTTATGGTAGTATAATTTATAGTCCACTACTATTTGATTCGTTATTGCTCTTACCCTACATATACATATATTTTTGTATGACTGTAAAATGTAAAAATAAAGAAACATTTTATCCGGGGAGTATTTTTGGAAGCAGAGGAATCAAAATTGAAATAAGACACATAATAATGTTTCAAATACATGCAAATAAAAAACGTTTTGAGAATGTTCGCACAGCATCACAAAATAATAAAAAATTATTATAGACGCGGAAAAATATCTGACAATTGTCTTAAACACACTACAGTTGTAAAGATCTTTAATGCAAGAATGCAGTCAGTTGGGTGACTCAGGTAAATAAAAATAATGTTGCCATATATTCGAAGATATAAATTAAACACATTTATATATATATAATTCAACTGTACGTGTGTATGTCACTTAACTCCTTCTAAACGGCTCAACCGATTTGAATGGATTTTTTTATATGCATTTGGGTGGCGCCCTGGATGGTTTCGATTCACAAGTCAGCCCGGCAGATGACGCTGCAGCCACCTAGTAAATTACTAGGCAGATTAAGGTAAATTTTGAAACAAGGATTCCTTCAGACATAAAACATAGTATGACATAATAACAACAATAGCAATGGGTAAGAGAGAGGGGAAAGTTCGGGTTAACGGGGGGCGAAAAAGTACTTTTCCAACTTTTAGGGTACCTTTTTATATTTTTTGAGTTCATGAGTCTAGAAACGCAAAATTAGGGCCTATCGCTCCTAATTAGGATACAAAATTCATATAGGGGCAAAAAAGTACTTTTTCAACTTTTAAGGTATTTTTTTTATATTTGGCAAAACGACGTTTGCCGGTCAGC
>NDXZ01000328.1:0-33149 GCA_003055125.1 Paykullia maculata
ATTTCATCATGATGCTATTCTATCTACCCCCGGGGGGAAAAATTTTGGTACCAATTAAAATGAGTTTTAAAGCTTAATTACATCAAAAACTTTTAAGAACAGTAGTAAAAAAATATATCAAAATCATATTAAATATCGCTGTTTATAGATGTAGTAGAACATTCAGCTTATTAAGAAAATATTACAATTTTACAAGTCTTTAAAATGTCTAAATGGGTTGACAATTAAAAAAACTTTTTTCCATAAAAAGGTAATAAAAAAAATCCGTCTGTAAGTTTTTTTAAGGATTTAATATATTAATCCATTACCTTAATCCTTTTGTTTGCAAATCATGATTAAACTGCCATTAAAAATAAACTTTCAAATTAAAATTGTAAAAATTATAATAAACAATTACAATTACTTACACACAATTAAACAGAATGATACACACTGTACAATTTGTGAGATAATTAATCTTAAACATTTACAATGTAGGCTAAATCCGATACAATTATTGGCAAAAGTAGCAAAAACAAAAAATATCATAAATATGCAGGCAAAAATACAAGAAGTCCAAATCGTTTTAATGTACACATGTAAACATAGAAATGCTTAAATTTGTCATACGAGACCTTCAAGAGAGGAAGTACAGAAATTTTTATATTTTCTTAAATATCGAAACCTTTTGTAAAAAAGGAACTTTTTTAAAAATATTAAATAAAATATTCAAAATATTTTGTAAATATTACATTGATCAAAAACTTCTTAAAAACTGAGCATCTTTTGATCTACAACTGATAAAAATAAGTTAACAATATTTAAGACGACTTTAAGAAAAACCATTTTTTTTACTTTTTGTATAAATGTAGAAATTATAAATTTGATAAACATATAACGAATTTATCTAAAAATGATTATTAACGCAAACTTTCTGAAAATATTAATGAAAATTTAAAATTTTTATTTAAAATTTTTTACACAAATTGTTTACCCTTTAAAATTTGTCATTGCATGTAGTGTTCACTTATACCCAAATTTATTGTAGTTGTATGTATCTGCATGTCTATAAATAATCCGATAATGCTTGACATAAAAAAAAACACAATAATAATGCAGATGCATTGTTTTAAAAACACATAATAATAAGCAAAAAAAAAAGTAAATATGTAAATGTATATGAAAACCCCATAAATAAACTTTTACCATATTAATTTATTTGAAAGCGTAAAATTGTTCTGAAAAATGTGTTTTATTTGGATATTTTATTTTTATAGTTTTTCATCTGAGATTCTCAAAAGCAAAACAACTAACAAATATCGTAAGTAAACCGTAAATCCTAAAAACATGATGATGTCTGATTTTGTGGGTTTCATTACACAAAACAACTTTATACATTTAGCATTAAGATGCTATTAATTTTGACGAAAAACTCACACAATCATCTTAAAAAAACAAATAAAAGAAATTGTGAGAAAGGAAAAGGAATTCCATTAAAATTTCATTGCTACTGTTATTGTTGTTGTTGTTTTATTTTTCCTTTTATACGAGAGAGTTCTCGTTTAATTTTAATGAAACTGTTTATGTGTTACTTAAGGTTTTTGTATCCGTTTCAAGATTTAACATACATTCGTTCATATGCTTATGTGAATATATATATATACATATGTATATATGTATAATAAATCAGCATCTCCTATTACCTTAAGAATGTCGTATCTCAATAAAAATTTGTTTTGGATATTTGAATATGTATTCCTATCCTTTATATAACATTAAACTACAATGTAAGACATTTTAAAAAAATTAAACCTATTAACACTTGGACATACATATGGGTCTGGCCAGACCTTTTCAGAGTTTAAACTAAATTTTTATGTGTTTATAACTTAGCTACAGATTTGAAACTTTAGGTACCCTCCTAAAATATTGTTAGCTATTATTGTATAAAACAAAAATTAAGAAAATACAAATAAAATCATATGTATAAAGACATTTTGTTGTGCACATCACATACGTAACACATGGGGGTGGGTGGACCAACATATATTTGAAATTGAAAAACTCGCAGAAAAACTTTTTTTTGGTTCAAATGCTTAGGTCCAGTCTATCAACAACATTAAAAAATATATGAAACTTGTTTTAGCTATTTAGAAATTTTGTGCAAATATTAACGGGTTATTTTATAAACACTATATCGTCACCTAATATGCAAAAGGGCGTAACAACACTTTTAATTTTTTTAAGAAAAAGCAAAAAACGTTGTAGGCAACTTAGTTATTCAAAAATAAAAGCAGTCAGTTTTTTCATTCAAGTGTGTTGTGACGCCTTTTTGTTTTTGAAATTTATACACTTGTTGTTACGGCCTTTTCAATTTTGTTTGTAAAATCGTTTTTTCTTGACGTATAAGTTCAAAATTCTGGAGAGACAGTAATTTAGTTTAGTGCATTATAATCAATCAAAAACTCGATTTTGATTTTTTTTGCTGTTACGCCCTTTTGTATATTAGATGACGATATGCAACATACAAAATAGGGTGTTACAAACGAAACGCAATTTTTATTTTTATTTGATTTTCTACTTAATTTTTTTATACTTAAAATTATTTAAGTAGTTCATAAAACACATACTAAAAAGCTAAATAAGGTAAAATATAGCTGCATAAAAATATAAAGTGGCCAGACCCATGTGTTACGAATGTAAACATATGAATGACGAAGGGTAAAATCTATTTACAATAATTGGACAGAAAGTTTGCTGCCTGTTTGGGATAGTCCTAATGCTGAATTTTATTCTCGTTTATTCCGAATCATCATTAAACTTTTAAAACATTAAAAAGATTAAAATTGTTGTGTGTTCAAGAAAAAATCTAAGCAAATAAAATTTTTCACCAATCCAAAAAAAAAACACAAATCCTACAATATATTTATAACATTTCTAAATTTTGGTTTATGTTTTTCCATTTGGCTGGCCTTTGGTTAACACAAAATAAGTACAAGTATGCTTCCTACTAATTTAGTGACATTTTTTTTATTATACCCCTTACCACAGGTGACAAGGGTATATATAAGTTTGTCATTCCGTTTGTAATTTCTACAATATGTTTCTACAATTGCGACTCCATAAAGTATATATATATTATTGATCCTTATAGCTAGGGAAGTCGATTTAGCCATCTCCGTCTGTCTTTTGGGATATTTGAAAAAAAAATTTACTAGTTGACCCAGAATCAGCAAAGATATGGGCGAAACCCCTGTATGGAATAAAATAAAATATCATAAAAATCAAGTTTTCTAAGGTTTTAAATACCTTTTAGACATGTAAATACATACGTACATACATAAGTATACATATACACACATACATAAATGCAAGTAGTGAAGGGTATATAAGATTTGGCACAGCCGAAAGTGTTCTTACTTGTTTATCTTTAAAGTGAATTTTCACCAATTAAATAACAAATTTAGTTATGAACAGAAAACAAAAGCTTCGCCCTAAAACATTGCTACAAAATCTAATACTTTATCCTGAACTTGCACGTCTTCAAAGAAGACATATTGAAGCTATGTTATATAAAAAAAAGAGAATAAATAGGCATCAGAAGAGAAAAATATATTTTTTTCTAGAACTAACTTTAGTTTAGTTTAAATTAGTTTTAAACTTTTTAGTTTAGTTTTAATTTTTTAAGTATTATTTTTAATTTTTAATTAATAATATTTTAACAATTATTATTAGTTCATTCCTTAGTGTAATTACATAGGTGTCATTATTAGATCAGCTTTTACTTTTTTTATGTAAAAAATTCTGCTATCTTCTATCTTTCTTCGAATTTTGTAATTTTAAACATTAAAAGCCTTAACGGAAAATCCAATATATAGTGAAACTACCTTTATTTGTTATAACATTTTTCACTCCTTATTTTAAAAATTTAAAGAAATAAATGTATAAACTTTTTATTCAAGATTTTTTAATAAAGTAAACAAAGTTAATAGATAAAAAAGGCCATAAAAGCCAGTGAAATATTTTCGAGTTATAACATTCTTATCGCACACAAGCGGACATATCAACCAAAATAAATCTATCGCTTTATGTATTAAATCATGCCTAATAGTTTGTGACTTTTATTACAATCATTACTTATTTACTTTGAATACAGAACAAACTAATACAATTTATATTGTTAAAGTTTTTTTGCACTAACTTTTTACTTTTGATAAATAAATTTACTTATATGATGAACATTTTTGACCGCTTTACTAGTGCATGCAAAATTTCCTTTTAAAATACATACAAACATTATATAAACGAAATTTTTTTTTATATAAAAATTTATCGATTAAATTCTTAAATTAAAAGAATAGTTTAAAAGTCTATGTTATAAAGTAATAAATTGTTTTTTCTTATTAAAAGTTTTCTAATAATAGAAAATTTTCATAAAATATTCGTCTTAAGCAAACAACGTAACTAGAAAATAATTAACATAAATACAATTATGTATTTATATCATAATTAGATTACGGATAATGTTTTAATATTAGCTATAATTTGTTTTCCTTTCTAACGACAGCTTTCTCTTTTCCTTATCCATAATTAGTTTTTTTTCAAAACCATAAAAATCTTTTTTATATATTTTTCATCTTTATAAAGCAGCCCTACTTAGGAAAGTAGGAATCTACAGACGTCATAATGAATAACTTTTTATTATGATACGTTAATGACTTTATGATAATTACACTTTATTATTTTTTCAAATTGTGTCTCGTCAACAGCATCATCTGTTGTTGTTGTTGGTTCATTTTATTATAGCGTTACGCAAATGTTTTTTTTTTGTGGTAGTGTTATTAGACGACAAGACAAAATATTTATCAAATAAAAAATTTGTGTTGTATAATACAAATTTAAAAAAAAAAACAAAATAAAAATTGCTTTAAAAATGTTATTAACAATAAAAAAAAACTTTAAGCAAGAATTATCGCCTAAAATAAACATTTTGTCTCTGATATACCAAAAAAATACTATTATATTTGTATTGTCGTCTGAAAATACCTTTAATGTTATGTAATTAGTAGTCGTTTGGTTTTTTTCTTTGTTTTGCTTTTAATTATTCTATAAGACGTATACGTGTTGTGCATTTTAATGTTTCAATTGTTTTAACACTGGCACTCATACGCACTGTTGGACCGAAAATTTAAAACATTTAATTTAAACTAAAAATTGGTTTAATATAGTTTAAGCAGGCATGTGCTGAAAGGTTTTAAACAGGGTGCTTTCCATTTTTTTAAACCGTTTATAACTATGAATACGGGCCAATGTATTTAGTTTTTAATGGATGTTTTTTTTATGTTAAACAATTTGTTCCCGAGTTCACTTTATATTTATATTATCTGTGTTTCTATGATTTTTATACTTGTTAAGGTTTTTTTAATTAAAAAGAACTACAATGAAAGAAAAATAGTTCGTTCAGACAATCAAACGGTTTTATTAAATATTCTGCTATATTTTACTGAATATTTATTTAAATATTAAGAAATTTTAAGTTTTATAGTTCATTGCGTTAATAAAAATAACTTTATTGTTTTAGGGTTTTCTTAAACAAATTTTAAAAAAATATAAGTAAATCATGCAATTTTCAAATGGTTAGTCAAATGTATAAGTAAAAAGTAAAACATTAATGAAATAATATTAGTTTCTATGTTAATATACCCTTCACCACAGGTGACAAGGGTATATATAAGTTTGTCATTCATTCCGTTTTTAATTTCTACAATATTCGTTTGCAACCCCATAAAGTATATATATTCTGAATACCTATATAGTTCATCATTAAACTAAGGATGGAATTTTATTAATTGAATAAATAAATTGATTTAAAATTTTTATGGTTTGTTGTTAGTTTCAAGCTGTCTATATGCTGCATTTCACTGGGGCTTATTCCAGATTATCAGTAGATTTTGAAATTTATTACTTGAAAAAATTTTAAAATGTTGTATGTATAAGTAAAAATTCAAATACCAAATGAGAAGTCTCACAAATCCAAAAAACATTCAAACATTTTTTCAAGAAACCAACAAACAATTTTTTATATAAATGTGTTTTATTTTTCCCTTAAAAATTAATGTCAATAAGACATAAAAACATTTTCTTGTTATTAAACTGATTTTAATTAAAAAAAATTGTTTATCTATACAATATAAAATGTCAATAAAAAAATTTAATAATAATATTTAATTAATGAAGGGTTTTTAATTATTTAATGGTCGTGTTTCATTAAACCAATAAATCAGCTTCAAAATTGCATTAGATGAAATTCAATGAAAAATTTCATTAATGCAATGTAGAAAATTATTGTCCAAAGAAAGGGTTTATTTTTAGTGTGGAAAATGTTTTCGTTAAGAATATGAAACTAGAAGAAATGCAATTTGAAAGAAAAGCAAATTTTTTATAAAATTTATATTTAAGCTTCGTTTTTAATTTTGGATAAAGCAACCACTTTAACTATACAGTAATATATCAGTTAAATAAAATATTTAATAAATTTCAATAGCTCTTAAATAAAGCTCTGAAAAACTTAAGTTGTGCATATTAATTTTCGTTATAAAAAAAGCAATAAACAATTTAATGTTAAAAAATTTGTCAGTTAATTATTCACTTGAGCTTGGCAACATTAAAATAATTTTATTATCTTTTGCTTTTATCTTAAGTCTATTAAAAATATTTTAAAATTTTGTATTGTTTTATATATCACACACACCACACAAACTGCTGCTGTGTTCTCTTTATATTCGGAAATATTTACCTGTCTTTAAGTCTTTGTGCCTTTAAGGATGTTTGCGTTTATGTTACTTAATCACTTTGAGTATTTTATGTATTTTTTTTTAATCTGAGATTTTTTTCTTATTTGTTTTCAGCATTATCGTGCAAATGCTATGTTGTTATATCACATCACAATTCAAGTTTTTTTTTTTGTAACAGAAGCTTTTTCATTTCTTTTTTAATACTTTAGAGATAGAATTGAAAATATATACGTATCTGGTAAGTGTGTGTGCAAGTGCTTTGTAATATTGGCACCTTTTTTATTGTCATCATATGGTTCGATTTTCAAGGTACTCCAATTCAATAAAAAATTTTATGATGTAGATTTACGAAATATTTTTTAGTTATTTTTCTTTGCTTTTTTGAAAGGGACTGTAGGCATGTACAACGAGAGAGAGAGAGAGAGTTTATAAAGTAGTTAAGAAAAATAGACGTTAGTCAAGCCAATCAAATGCAAAATAATGTAAAGCATTTCCTTTCCATTCGTGTATTTTAAATAGTAAACAATCAGTGTTCCCTAATGTGTTGTCTGCAGGTGAAAAATATACAATTGAAATCCCTTTATTATAAAAAAAAACAAAAACAATTGTCTACTTAGAGAAAATTTTCAATAGCTTCTTTGTACATAAGTAGATAATTTACGATATATATTCCACTTCGGTAAGTGACTAAGCAAATATTGACTTGCTGCTCCTAAAAGTATGCCCATTTGGTACTTGTTAGTGCAAAATATATTACAAAAAAGCCTATTAATTATACTTAACTAATTTAACACTTAACATTAATTCTAAAACATTGTTTGATTTACAAACAAAATAAACGTTAACCCCTATTTTCTGTTTTTCGAGTAAAGTTAAAGCGATAAACTTTGTCATTATATTAAAGGAGGTAAATTCCTGTTTCAAGCGGAATTTAACTTTGTGACATACCTGACTGAATAAATTTGTAAATAAAAATCAGTTAACTAAACTTCCTCAAGTTCTGCTATATTTCAGAATACAAGTATTTACCCTTGTGTGTATAATAATATGAAATTCTAATGATTTTGCTGTTAACCTATTTATCTATTTAGATATTTGAATATTTATTTGCTGCTCAAATTAACATGATACAAATTTTTCTTATCTCCAGTCAATCTCTGAACAAATAAGCATTATTTATGTGTGAATGTTTGATTCTTGGTACATTGAGAAATATTTGAAAACAGACGATGAAAAATAAGTAGCACTAAATTGGATTTGAAAAATACCAACTCATACTCTTAATAGATTTTATAGGAATGTTAGTAAAGAAACTCTGCTAACTTGTTCTTCACAATATTCTTTAAATTATCAAAAAAAAAATTATCATTTTCTTAACAATGAAGAAATAAAAAAATTTATGAACTATAGCCAATAGAAAAATTGCTAATAGCTTTTCTATTTTTCTTTCACTTACTGCAGTTGTCGTAGAATATCTGCTTCCAATTTATTATTTTTCTAGTTTGTAGTTTCTAGTTTGTCGATTCCCTATGGGAATCTGGCATGTTGCAAGGTTCTATGTATGTTTATATAACTCTGGTTTAATTTCCAGTTATATGTGTTCATCAGTGAATGCAATCAATTCGTCTTTATGATACAGAGGGGTAAAATAAATATTGTTGATTGAATGAAGTACACAGATAAACAAAAGTAAACATTAATATATAGAATAACTAGTGTTCTTTGTGACACCACAAATATACCAATAAACATTTATATCTATCAATAACAATTCAATGTAAAGCCATTGGTAAAGGTATACGTTTATTTAAGTCTTAACATAAAAAAAAACAACTTAAAATAAATCTTTTCCAATATCCAAAAATTTTAATTTAAATTCAAAAAAAATTTCAATGCGCAAGTGGCAAAACTTAAGTGAAGGGATTATTAATATTTTTTTTAACCTTTTTGTAGTTGCAATATTTTTTTACTTTCGAAATTTTTTGCTGCAACAAAATATTTAGGATAAAAAAATCAAATTTCAGAAATGTTTATTAAAATGCTTACTGGGATATCCAATGTTTGGACACTGGCTACAGGGAATAGAAAACATAATTTATTTACCTCAAACTTGTTAGACAATAAGACATAAACATAAAATGTTTGTAAATTTATTACCAATTTATCTCTTATTTGCGATGTTGTTGTTTTTATAATGTGAAAACATGTTAAAAACATGTTTGTGTATGTATGTTTGTATGTATTTGTCATTGTATATTACTCATAGATTTATTACAACTTATTGGTGATACATTATAGCTTTCTTCTTCTTCTTCTTTAATTGCTTTTTTGTTAGGTTGGATATTTAATATTATTAAAAGTCATGACAATTGTACTTTGTGACATCAAATTAGTTTAATTACAGTCCATCAAACCCGGTCAAAAAATACGCTACACAACAATTAGTAAGAAGAAGAAAAAATATTTATTTGTGCAGAATTTGCATTGCGATTTCGACATAAGAATTTATTAAGAGTTTAAATATTTTTGAGGTTGTTGGTCTTATTTGTAGTGAATTGCATCTGAACTCCAGTATTTTAAACATTGACTTTTGGGTTGGACCTTATATGAGATTCAACACAAAACACACACATTTTGGATTGTTTTTAACATTATAAGGAATATCTGGAACTCTAAGGTGAATATCTTCCAGTAGTTATCCTTATAAAGGAGCTCAAACGACAGTTGCGACATTTACTATGCAAAATTTATTTTAACATAAAGTTTTTTTTTGTGTGTTTATGTGAATACAAATATTTATAAGTTAACGTTCGCTTCTGGAGAGACATTTGTATTGGAGCTAGAGAAAATCATAGACTGTTAAGAACAAAAAATTAAATTAATGGAATTTCAATGACTAAAAGGTTAACATACAGACAGATATATGAAATCATGTCTTTAAAATATAACAATTTTAGCATAAATACAATTTTAAATTTAAATTATAAAAGTAATGCAATTTAAAAATTAAAAAAAAAATATTTACAACTAAAACATAAGTCATCGATTTTTGTTAATTGTTCACATAAGTTTTATGAAGACAGATAACTTATATAAAATATCCCATAAATAAAACACTTATCAAACATTTTGTAATGAATTTAATTTATTAAAGTTTTCTTAAACGAACTAATGAAAGTTTTCATATAAAGAGTTTTAATTAGAAAAGAAAGATGTACATTTTGATTTTTACAGCAAACAAACGCCGTTGACAATAATCATTAACTTTGAATAATTGGATCAGTTGGATTTTGGCAAAACTAGGCAAGTTAAAGTCTGCATAATTCAGAGTTTTTGCGAACAGCAAGAAACCGAGAGTCTTTGAAATTATTGTACAATATGGTGTTCCTTCGAAGTGTTTTAATACAAAACCGGTCCTCTTTCTTGCCAAATAATTTTGCAATGGAATGTTATTTGCGAAGTAATAAGAATCAACACACTTGTCTAACTCCATAAGTTGTATGGTTGTATAAGTAATTTTTGTAAGTTTATTTTTTTAACATATTGCGTTGAAATCTCTGTTCAAAGGGAAATGTTTTGGAATGTCTATCAATAAATTTTAATTTTTTTTCAATATATAATTTTGCTGCCACTTGTCACCATATTCTGCATTGATTAGCTCTGATCTCTAAGTCATACACTTTTTTTTAATTTTATCTTTCCCCTGTCGACTTTAAAATGTTAATAAAACTTTATGCGAAGAAGTTCGCATTCCAAGAAAAACATATCCATAAAATGCTACACTTACGAGAGGGTGTGTGTTTTTTGCATATATTTAACATATTTAAATGAAGAAATTTTAACACAACGACATGTGTTTCTCTCAAGAGTATTTGTCAAATCCTCAACATATGTGGTTGTATAAGTAATTTTTGTAAGTTTATTATACCCTTCACCTAAGGTGATAAGTGTATATATAAGTTTGTCATTCCGTTTGTAATTTCTACAATATGAATTTGCGACCCCATAAAGTATATATATTCTGAATCCTTATAGATAGGGAAGTCGATTTAGCCATGTCCGTTTGTCTGTTTGTCTGTTGAAATCAAGTTTTCTCAGCCCCCCGATGATGTACGGACGCGTTATTAGTATCAAACGATCAGAAATTTTCCTGAAATGTTTGCTATTGAAAATCAGTAAAATCGCTTAATAACTGGCCGAGATATAAGCCAAAAAACACGACTACCGTCTGTTAAAATCAAAATTTCTCAGCCCCCCGATGTTGTACGGACGCGTTATTGGTATCAAACAATCAGAAATTAGACAGGCCTTTAGAAATAAAAAAAAAAATTTCGAGATATGAGCAAAAAAATTTTTTTTTCCGAGATATCCTTCACGTAGTGAAGGGTATATAAGATTTGGCGTCGCCAAATATAACGCTCTTACTTGTTTTTTTAACATATTGCGTGGAAATCTCTGTTTGTTTTTAAAATACAAGAAAGCAGGACATGAAAAAAGTAAATGTATTATACATATGTGTAGTATGCATCAAAACTTAAGGTTAGAAGCAGTTCAACTGTGTATTTTTCTATTGATGATATTCGCGTGTGTTTTTGTGTATTAATTTCAGTACAAACACACACAAGTTGGTTGTACATACATATATTCATATGAATGTATGTTTTATAAAAACATGAATGTACATTGTATTTTTTAAAATACTATAAAATCTGTTTCAATTTTTTTCTATTTTTGGTAGATGAGAAAAGCACCAATAAGCTGATTACATTTGAATTGTTATTTTATCATTTAAAAATGTATATTTTAAAATGGGGCAAATTTCTATAATTTTTCTTTTCTTATTATTATTAACCATGAATAGAACTTTAAAATGCGATTAGAAAATTTTAGAAAAGTATGTTACATTGCGATAGAACCACATTAAATTTGGGGACGATATAAATACCGTTAAATTTTTTATGTACAAATACATGTCTTTTAAAATACTTTATATTGTCATAAAATATTCGGAAAACATACAATTTTCGTAATTTGTATGTGCCATAAAACACATTAATAACTTTTTAAATACCAAACCAAATTGTCCATAGACAAAGAATTCTACCAAATTCTAAACATAGAATTAATTAAAATTACTCAGGAAAATGTTTTTTCTTTTAAATAGAAAGTTGAGAAAAATATGTTTATAAACCGAGAATTTATTAGATATTAGTAGGAAATGTATATAAAATTTTTACAAAAAAAAAAAGATTTTCCGATTTTTTTAGTATAAACTTTTTTTATTAATCTTCAAATCAAAACTTAACCTATTAGACCAGTTATGGCTATTAATAGCTACTACAAAACAATTATTTCTAGAATTTTTTCTACAATTTATGCTTTTAATTGAAAATATTCTTTAAATCAAAAATTGTTAAAAAATATTTTGTTTATAGATTTTTCGAAAACGTTCCAATAGACAAAATATTAAGATATATTTAAGTTATGGAAAATGTTCTGAATTAGAGAATTTATTCAAAAACTATTTTTTCTTAAAGTTTGCTTTCAAAAGATTCTAATAAAAAAGTTTTAAAAAAATATTTATAAAAAGAGACCAAAATTAAGAAAAAAATTATTTAATAAAGAGTTATTTTATCAATAAGAAAAGTGTTCTATAAATGGAGTACTTGACAAAAATTTGTTAAAGGTGTTTTTCATTGCGGAAAACTTTAAATTTGGCAACACTATTTTATTTTTTGTCTTTATGTGAGAGTTCTTGGTTTTATTTATGGGGTTAGTTTGGTTTGGCAAGTTGCAATAAATACACTCACGTCAAAGCAGCATTCAAATTTATTTTCAAAAAAATATTTTTTTTAATAATTTTTTAACCATAAAACACACTTTGGGTTAAGTAGCTTTTAAATGAGAACTATCATCCAGAAGCCATTGTCGTAACACCAATACACCCAGAAAAGTCACTGTTTGCTACGCTTAATGGGCGAATGTAATCATTGGTCCATACATATATATGTTTTCAATAAAAACGTTGCAGTCAACAGTAGTCGGTACATGGAGCTGATTACTAACTTTGTTATGCCACTATTTGAAGGTAATTAAGTGACAGGCATGAAGTCTTAACAGAAAATTGCCTTAGATATAATTAGTACTAAAAGAAACATGCTGATATACCAAAAAAAAATAATAAAGCACTTCGAAGCCAACATTCACAGCGCTTGTTTCAAAATTTAGCATGATTTATTGTGAAGAGTGTGTAAAAGTAGGGTCTACAGATTACGCTGTTATTTCTATTAAAATAAATCCGCTTCAAAAAAAAACACTCACAATAAATTACAAAATATTTAACATTTTTCTTAAAATCGAAAACATGAATTTTTCTTTAATAGCTTTGTGAATTAAATTAGCGACGATCGTCCTTCTTGCTCCGCTTGTTAACCTTGTAATTAAAGTACAGGTTGCAGTTTCAAATATTTGATTCTGATTCTTAATTAAAACGTTCATGCACAAACTTTATCCCAGGAATAGAGTTTTACTTTTCTATGTTATTATATATGGTTAGGCTTGACTGACTTTCTTTCTTATGTAAGTTTGTTCTTTTGCTATATACAATTAAAAAACCACGACGTAGAAAGATAAATAATGTTTCGACATTTGGTGTAAAATCTCTAGTATAAAATAATTGATGTATAATATTTTCGTTTTATTTTTGGAACTTAGTCACAGTCGCATGTAATAGCTTTTTTTGAAAGCACCGTAACAGAAACTAAATAAATAAATTAAACACGAAATCGTAAAGAAAAAAAATATAAATTGTATAATAATAACTTAATTATGAGTAGTGTCAAATACGTCTGCCTTAAAAGTATTCCCAAAACAACGTAATAAATTATTAATACAAAAGTTGAAGAAGTTTGGCCATTATTTAAACATAATTCTTTACATCAGTTAAAAACATTACGCAAAACGGATTTTTTTCTTCTTCATTCCCTAAATATAAAAAAAAATATTTTTACCTCCTACCATTAGAAACATGTACGACTACAAGAACAATTTAATCTTAAAATAATAATATGTTTTGTTCGTTGTTTAACATTAATCATTAACAGTTTAATTGCTTTTAAAATAATTTGTTTTGTTTGTTTCTTTACATAAATCACTAACAGTTAAAAGGCATCATAATTCAAAATTAAAAGGTTTATTTTATATGTATGTCAAGGTAACCAAAACTGGCAGAAAAAAAAATAAATAAATCGAATATTAAAACAAACAACAAAATAAATAAATGAAAATGGGAAAAGTGATATTCTAGGCACCCATAACATCTACATTAAAAACCATTAATTATGATTATAATTATTATATTTTAATTACTTAAAAGTTATTGGTCCAATGGCTTCTTTTAAGGTAAAATTTTAATTTTTTAAACTAAATTAAAATCCTAATTTATTCATAAATTTCAATTAATTTATTTGCAACTAAAAACATATAAATTATTTACATACTTCAATGTTTAACAATAAAAGAAGAAAAACAAAATAAATTTTTTAAATATAAAAAACAAATGTTGAACTAAAACAACAAACCATCCTGCGGAATGTGTGAAAAATTATTTATGCATAGATTTGGGTTAAAAAAATATTTGAAATACACTTATTTAAAAAAATACTGTTGATATATTTATTAGTGGACAGTTATACATATTTGCCTTGCGAATTGTACACATAAAATCTGTAAAAGAAATACAGAAATGCTAAACTAAACACACAAAAAACGGGTCGTCAATTAAGTTTTGCCAAAATTTTATTGGCAAAAAAACATTCAAAGTTTAAATAAGTATTTTTACAAGCAAGAACAGCAATTGAATTTACAATAGGTGAATTCACACCAAAGTTGGTAGTTCGTTAAAACTAGTTATTTTGAAATTGTTTGTTTGGTTTAGTGCATCAGTAAAATTAAAAGCTGTTGATTGGCTTAACTCTAAAAAGTTAATATTCAAGTTATAAAAATATAGTTAAGATGTAGAAAAGCGTGTAAAATTCGACAAACTTCTGAGCCTTGAGTTAAATATTTAGTTTTAAAGCATTGACAAAAAAAGAAGGTCAGGAAAATTTAACAGATAGCAGTTACCGAATACAGCATAAATTTAACTACTGTAATTATTGTGGATATTTAAAAAAAATTTTTTGTTATATATCGTCAGAACAAGTTATTGCATAACCAGACTGGCAATGATCTGCAAGAGAAAAAATTTCTTGAAATACATATCTGAAAAATTATAGTATTTTAACTTTAAAACTTAGCGTGATTTGCTTTAAATTCAACTTTATAATGCAACCGATCACAGTCATAAGGGCCATAATACCCTAATACTTTAAGTTGCTTGTTAAACTTCTAATAAATCATTTAAATAGACAAAATATTGTAATTAACCGATGTATGTATATCGATAATTTTTTAAATTAATTTAGAATAAATTTAATAATTTATTTTAACACAACTTTAAAGAAATTTTCTGCTTTAGAATTATATTTAAAAATTAAATATTTTTAAGAAAATCTTCTCTAGTTACAACATTTTTTTTCAATGTTATGTAAACATGAGGTTAAATTTTGATAAAATTTTAATTAAATATAAAAAGGTTTTGTAAACATTTGTTTTTATTTCAAACTCAAATACTTACATTTCAAACAGGATACAATTCATGCAAAGTGCCACAAATTTTTAGCAGGTGTTGTATCTGCAAAAATTAGAGCAAGAAAAGAAAATTCAATTAAAAAAATTGTTTGTTAAATAGAAAGAAGCCTTTAGATTTTCTAAATGATCATCTAAATATTTTTTTAAATTACCAAAAACAAACGAAACTAAAAATATTGTTTGTACTATTTTTTGTTTTTTTTATATGGTCCCATGTGGTGTAAGAAAGAAACAGAGTAAAAACTACTTGTCATCATACTTTAATTTATTATCTTTATGGGCATCAGAGCCAATAGCAACGTAATCTGTAGTCAGCCGCATTGTACGCAAAATTTATTTTTAAATTAAATTTGTTTATTTAAAAGTTTTAAAATAAAACTAAAATAAACTAAATTGAAATATTCACAAAAATTTTAAAGAAGAAAAAGAAGTGTAAAACTCTAAGAATCTTTTAAAAATGTTTTAAACACAATTTCGTGACGCATAAAATTTTCACTTTATTTCTAATATTTGCAATTGTTTTAATTGTATTAACAAAAAAAACATTCTTCTTGGGTTAATCTATTTATATATAAATGAAATGGTCCATGTATGTAACCGCATCACTTGAAAACGGCTGGATCGATTTGTCTGAATTTTTTTTTTTGTTTGGTTCGTAGTTCTTAGGAGACGGTTTGTATGAAAAAAATAAGGAATCGTGGCACCTCCAACACATTTTAAATACATTTTATGATATGTAAAGAGAAATATTAAATTTATCGCCTTAAAATTTTGTACGATTATGTATTACACCATTTTCCTTATTCGAGACAAAAATTCAAAGGATCGGATCAGAGGGTGTGGTACCGCCCATACATCTCAAATACATTTTATAGTACATCTTAAGAACTGTTATATGAATGGTCTTAAAATGTTGTAGGCTTAACATTTACATCATTTTAACACCATTTAATTTTAATACCATTTTCCATATTCGGCGCATAAATTGGCAAGATCGGAGCAGGGGGTGCAGCAATGTCCATGCTTTCCTTATTCAAGCAAAAATTGCCCTGATCGGAGCAGGAGGTGTGGCACCGCCCACAAAACGAAAATACATAAATTAAGATATTTTTAGTCGGATATCTTGGAATTTATGAACGAATTCGCTAAAAAGATTACTTAATTTAAAAATTATATAAAAATTGCTTCCTATTTATTCACTTCTCATTTTTCCTATGTAGGTTACCTTGGCTACTAACTATTTTCTCAAAACACATTTCTAATTTTTGTTCATAAGTTAATATCTTCCGTGCAAAGCCGGGACGCACTCTGCTAGTTTTTTATGAAATATAAAAAACAAACACGAGAAAATAAAAATATTTAAAAAGAAAATTTAATCAGTCTATCGAAACTTGTATTCATAGTATTAAAACATAAATTTTTCGAAAGTTCTTTTTATTCATATGTTAATGCAAAATTCTCAATAAAAAACAATATTTTTATTCAAAAATATTTTAAATTATTGAATGCTTAAGGTTAAATACGATTGTTAAATAAAGCTCGAAATTTTTCTAATAAGATAGAGTTCAGGAACTTACTATATTGACACAAAACTTTTTTATTGTTTCACTATTTATGGATTTCTTATTAAGAAAAACATTGGGTAAATTTTTTATTAAATATCAACAAATTTCCTAAAAACGTTCACTTTAGGAAATCAACGTGCAAGGACATTTCTAGCATTTTTACAAAATTGTATTTAAATATAAATATATTTTCTTATCAAAAAATTTGTAAGTTTATGGAGTTTCATTACCGTAAGTTTAAGCGGTATCGCATTTGTTCGAAGTCAAGCACTAAGTTTTTAATTAGTTATTTCCTGTAATTCAAAATATTTCAACCAAATGTTATTTTAAGCAGATCGTCGAACACCGCATGATTTTTAAACAATTATACAAGAATTAAAAAGTACACATTTTATATGTCTTAATATAACGATTCGATGCAAACGAGAAAATCAATATACCCACCATAACTTTTTTTGAGTTTAAAAAAAAAACATGTAAGAG
This sequence comes from Paykullia maculata, assembly GCA_003055125.1. Classification (NCBI taxonomy): domain Eukaryota; kingdom Metazoa; phylum Arthropoda; class Insecta; order Diptera; family Rhinophoridae; genus Paykullia; species Paykullia maculata. The sequence goes on from NDXZ01000328.1 coordinate 17,513, forward strand.
CGCTATATTTGGCTGTGCCAAATCTTATATGCCCTTCACTACGTGTATTTATGGATGTATGTATGTATGTGTGTATATATATATTTATGTATTTACATGTCCGAAAGGTATTCAAAGGCTTAGAAAACTTGATTTTAATGATCATAATCTTAGTCCATAAAAAAATTGTTTTACTTATATCTCGAAAAATTTTTTTATGTTTATATCTATATACGCGCCCGTACGACATCGAGGGACTGAGAGAAGTTGATTTCAACAGACTTACAGACGGATAGACTGATAGACATGGCTAAATCGACTTCCCTATCTATAAGGACCCATAATATATATACTTTATGGGGCAGCAAATGAATATTGTACAAATTACAAATGGAATGACAAACTTATATATACCCTTGTTACCTGTGGTGAAGGGTATAACAAACAAAAACGATAGGCAAATAATGCGCATATATATAATTTAGCATGTGGTAATCAAAAATTTAATTAAATTAAAAAACAGAGAAAAAACACGAGATAAGGACATTAAATTAAATTCTACACAACTTTGTACTTCTTATTGCCGTCTCTAAGAGATGCTTATTCTATAAGTAGGAGACTGATGAGTAGATCCTTTTCAAAAATAAAATTTGTGGAAATATTTTACAGCTGGGGTCTTAAAATAAAACACCTTTAAGATTTTAAAAACCAACATGATTTTAAATATGAAACCTACCACAACTGCTTAGATAAAATAATGGTGATTTCTATACTGCCGAAAAAAATTTAATCAAATTTAAATGCGAAAATTACACACAGAAAGATAAAACTATAATTCTCTCACCACTAGTGTATATAAATCGTTTTTTAAGTTTAAAAAATATTTTGGATATAAATAAATGTAACATAAATTACCTTTCTGTGTTTAATTTGCATAATCGGCCTATAAATGGCTAATATAAAAGCCAAAAGACACTATGTTTAAGTTTCGGCACAGTCGAATTCTAACTTGTTTTTTGATTAATTTGAAGTAATATACAAATTTTTATGCTACAAGAGCAAATAAGATTATTTTCTACAAATTAAATAAACTTTTCTGAAATCATGACATTGTACAAAAAAAAAATACTGCTATTTTATTGCACGGAACTTTACATATTCATCTAAGAACGTATGTAAGCCTGAATTATATATTTGCTAAAATGTTGTCTATTGTTAGGGAAAGTCGTTGTTAATGTGGTCGAAAAAGCCTACATACATGTTAAATATTAACATAATGTTAAACACTTTTAATATAAAAATGTTTCAATTACTCTTCCAAAAAAAAGAAAATAATGGGTTGTGGATAATTTATTTTCCTGTCTTTTTTTACACTGTTTGATGTATCCATGTTAACAATATTCTCGACGTTTATTGTACCTTAAAGTAATCCATCAGTGTTTAATCTGTTTTAATTTATTCACTCTCAACTTTATTTATAAACTTAAATTTATCAGAAAACTTTATTTTATTTGAAAACTGCACAAGTAAAAAGAACTTTAATTTAAATCAATAAAAATAAAACCAGAGTTATCTGATTTTCTTAAAAGAAATATCTTTCTTTATTGTTGTAGTAATAAGATTTACACAAATGTTTTCGTGTTAAAAATAAATATATGTAAGTATATTAATGTAAGTACATACTTTTATAACAACATACAGATATGATACACACATATCTGTACAAAAAACACGTATTGTGTGTACAAATATGTATGTTCGTAAGTATGTACAATGTTACATTGTACATATATAAATCTACAAAAAAAGGTCTTGTCTAGATGATGTTAACAAAGTATTTTAACACAAATGACAAAAATAAATAAATCAAGATTTAAAAAATTTAGCAACAAAATAAAGAAGTTAACAGTGATATCGTCAAGATACATTTGCCAGATTTGATTTTTTTTTTTGCAACTTTTTGTACCTCTACGCTTTATAACATGCTTAATTTCATCGCTTCTGGCCTAATATGCGTAACTTTTTACACAAAGAACAAAGTAATAAACCAAAGGAAAGTAAAAGTTGTACTTAAGTATTGCCATAAAAAATTTTAATATGTAAGTAGTTGAAAAAGTTGCATAATTTATTTCAATTTTCACATTTGATGCCAAAATGAAATAAATACAATAAGACTCGCAACATATGATTTATTGAAAAAAAGTAGGACAGATGTTAAGCTTAGTTAACATTTATCTTTTGATGTGGTACTATGCACCGTCTTACCATGATTTCTATCTAGTAAGAAAAATGTTTCAGTATAAAGAAAATCTTAATCTAGAAAATTTTCGTTAAGGCAAATATTTGTCACATTTTTTGCTACAAACTGTATAAAATATTTCCGATTACTTTTATTGCACACTGTACGTTCTGCAAATATACCTTTGCTGTTCACTGAAATTTTTTTTATATATTTTTACAATTTCGGGATAAACAGTTGTGTATGTTTATTGTCGTTTGCAGTTAAATGGTAACAAGATAATAATTGCGTTTTATTTGCATTGGGTTTTTGTGTATGAACTTTAAGATACTAACGGCCGTATTTATAGCGAAAAATTAGAAACTATGTATACATCGCACACAACTTTCTGCTCATTTGCAAGCCGATTAGGCTAAGCAGAGTGTTGGCAAACAGTTTATTTATAATGAATATCTAGCAGCTAATAACAAGAGTTTGATTTTATGTTAACATGAGTTTAGCAGAATGGATAAAAAATACGTTAAAAATGGCACTAATGCTAACTCCATGCTAAGTTTTTGCTATAAATACGGCTGTAAATATGTAAACTTTTCACAAATTTTTTATTCAAGCTTATGGTCTTTTTTAATATAAAATATCGCTTTTATTTATATTATATTTATATATTCAATATTTCGCCACTCCGTTGTGTGGCATCTTCAGGAATTTTTAGTTTAAATTTGGTTTTAATATAAGATATTACAAATTGAAAAAATTAAAAAAAATTTTAGTTTGAAAACTATAATTTTTTCAATTTGTAATATCTTATATTAAAACCAATTATAAACTAAAAATTCGTGAAGATGACACACAACGGAGTGGCGAAATATTGAATATATAAATATAATATAAATAAAAACGATATTTTATATTAAAAAAGACCATGAGCTTGAATAAATAATTTATGAAAAGAACATCAAGAAGGTCAAAAAACTAGAAAAATATATTAAATATGTAAACTGTATTTCTTAGAATAACTTTCTGAGTGAAATAAACGATTTCCCTTCCACCGTTCTTCCCTTTAACATTATCTACCTTTTAATCAAGGTACAGGAACTTTATAGTAATTTTATGTTAACAAATCCTAGAACACGTCGATCTTATTTTAAGTATTGAACTTAATATTCTTGTCTAAAAATTAAACTATTTTATAGTTTCAATTTCATTTTATTTGAAGTAAAATTCTCTAGTCATCTGATGTAGCAACATCGACTACATCCTTTAGTTTCTTACGATGGGAGTCACCCTTTGTTTTTCTATTCAAAAGTTCTTTTTTTGAACCTTTCATATATAAAACATTTCACGAATATAAATTTATTAATTAACTTTATTTACTATAAACATAACTGATTAAAATGAAAGCATTAAAACATTTCTTAAATTAACTAAATTATTTCTTAAATGAAACACATTTAATTATTAAAATACGTATAACGTTTCCAATTTACATATATTAAATCCGGATTTTTCAATTCAATTTTTTTCAAATTTCAATCCATTAGTAAATATCGGAATAAACATAAAGATATTTACATATGTATGTATTTTAATACATACATTTTCCATTTCAATTATTATAAAATAAAATTTACTTTTTGTTATTATATCACTTTAGTTTAAATGTCACTTTATCATTAAAATAACAGAAAATGCCAGTGTGAGAACAATTTCAAATATGTTGTTTAGTTAGAAAATGTCAAAATGATTTTGCAACAAAATCATTCAGATTAGAATTAAAAGTAAAATGTTGTTATCAGACCTGGAAAATCTCAATCATATTTACAATTACAATTACACGTAATACGCATTTAAGATACCATTAACAATTAGATGTAATAGTTAAGGAAAAATGTTCGTTACATATAACTTGTTGTTAAATTAAAAATACATTTTACAAACAGTTATTTTTTAATTACAGGTATTTGCTGTTGTATTAAAGCAACAATATGTAATAACTTGTAAATGAACAAAATTCAATAACAGAAACATTTCTTTAATTTTGTTTGAAACAAATTTGTGCTAAAATACAATATTTGTTTTTTAAAAATTTTTAATTTGTTTTTTTTTTATTAGAAATGTAGAACCTAGAGACAAATAACGGCATTCGATATCAATCGAAAGTTTGTTTGAACGTGCCAATTTACTTAGCATTTGGTATAGGAATTCAAATAAGAATTTTTATTTTCAATCGTTGTTGAATGTCGTAATTCGATTCCTGATTTCATTAAAACATAGGGTTTTTATAAACGTCTGATAGCCCAACTGTTTGTTGGTTTACAGATGGACCAAGCCTCAAAGATACCAGATAAAATATGTTTAACATTTAAGGAATATTTGGTATTTAAAACAGGCAAAATCAGTGCAAAACAAAAAAATTACACAAACAGACATGCATCATGAGCGATAATGAATTATAGAAAGAATGGGACCCGAACACGTCTTTAGGACAACCTTACATATAATAGTGGTGTTCTTAAATTTATATGTTTTCTACATGGAATTTTAGATGAATATTGTGTATGTGTATGTATTAGGGTTGAGCAAAAAAAATATATATATAGATATATCAATATATTGATATTTTTTTAAAAATCAATCGATATATTTCGTTGATATTTTACTTTGCAATATATCAAGATTTTTTCATGCAATTTTATTTCGACATTTTTAAACTCTGATTTTGTATTTTATGTTATAAATTTGTAAAAAAATCTTCTTGTCACAATCTTTATCGAACAGACTGCTATAATGCTTGTATTGATACGGCGTGTTTAATATGATCCCATTAAAGGTATTTGCAAGTCTATAGCAACACGATTTTATTCACACCTGTAACTCTCAAGTGTAAAAGTTGAAATTTTTATGTACGGTTTCATAGTTGAGGTGTATTCAGCGTTAGCTGTTCTATTTTGCATGACATGTGGATATTGTTTGGATTTTACATTGTTTTGTTTTTAACAAACGATTAACCATGTCAAGTTGTGTGTGTTCAGAATTTCACACAAGTTCTTTCTGAAGATATTTAGTTTGTCAGGCTTCCACAGTGTCTTCGAAGCCGTTTGACAGGTATAGGTATCAAACAGAAGGTGCTCCTTTTGTCAGTATCTGATTATTACTGATTTAATTAAATGCAATTCAAATACTTCGAAATTTAACCACAAATATAGTGTTCTGTATTAATTGTTTCTATGTTAACCGTTAAACATAAATAAATAATTACATTTTGTAATATAAAGTTTGGTTTTCCTGCATTTTATGAACCTATGAAAAATATCGAAATATCAATATATCGATATTTTCAAATCAATATATATCAACCGGCAACAATATTGAAAAAAATATCGATGTATTTTTTGCATTTGATTTTTTAAATTTCAATTACAAAATAACTATTATTGATTTATTTCAACTACTTATTACATGCATTGTGCATTTTAGGTATTGCAAGTACAATTAGATGTGATTATTTTGTGGAAGTACCAATTAATAAATTAATTACAAAAATAGCTAAGAATATCCAGGTCTGGTTATTTGTAAATGCAAATATAAATTTTAAAACATATAATGCCACAGGATATACGTTAATCATTTTTAATTAAAATATAGTGTTTTAATATAAAAAACATAAATCGAATATTTTAACATTATAAATTATGTAAAGTTTATAAAAACTACATTTAAGGATAACTAATTGAGTAGACTCAACAAAAAAAATATAATTTTATAAAAAGCTTAATACAAGGTTAGTCAATAATGTAACGAAACCAATAAAAAAAAAACTTGTAATGAATTTTCTATAAAAAGATAAAATCCCTTCTTATAAAAAAATTGTCTTTTCTTCTATTAATATTTTTTATTAAAAATTGTGGTTTACAACTTTTTTTAAAACTTTTTAATTACACAACTGAGTAGCGATGTATTAAACAAAAAAATGTTAAAACTATTTTTAATATAAAACAAAAACTCATACTTTATTAATAATTCTTGTTAAAATATTTATTTCTCCACTATGTGCGGTGCTTAAAATAAATTTCTTTTGTACAAACAATGGCTGTTTAAAAGTGAATTTTGTTAAGTTTTAAAAAACTTATTTTATAGTTTACCACTAATCGAAACATATACACACACATACTTACATCGATAAATATGTATGTATGTGAAAAGCTAAACAAAACATAAGATTTTTCAAAACAAATGGTAAAAATAATAAAGGACTTGGCTTAAAGTTTATCGTACAAAATAGTAAATCGTTAATGTCTGTTATTAACTTAAAGGAGGGAAATATATTTCAAAATTGATTTGATTGTTATAAGGGTTCAGAACTTTAAAATAATATGTTAAAGCTTAAAAAAACAGTTTTGTGGTAATTTCTCTTTTAACTCAATAAGGGTTTTTCAATAAGGTTTGAAACTAAGGAAAATTAAGAAAGATAAAGGCAATTCTATTAAAGCACTTACCACAAATTATATAGATACCAGACATTAATGTTTGCGTTGTAGGCTTAAGTATTTTTCTTTAAACATTTTATCAATTTAAAATTAAAAAAAAAACGTATAAATTCAACTTATAATTTTTTAAATGGTTGCTTTAACATTTTCTTTTTAATGATCTCAACAACAACATTATTTTTGACCACAAGAGACCTTCTTAAATACAATGCCATCCATTACAAATTTATCTTAGTCCTTAAGCTTCTACCTAAGAGATAACAAATTAAAAACCAAAAGTTATAAACTAGCGATTAAATTTGGCAAGAAAAACTTTTTATTACTTTTTTAATCTTAATAATGTTTTATTTAATATCCCTACCTTAAAAAAAACCGATAAAGTTGTCATGCTAAGTTTGCCTGGTTGCAACTTAAAGACGGTAAGAGTCCTTTTATTTAACTACAATTAAAGTGTTTTACAACAAAGATTTTTATTGTTGGCATAATTTCTTCGAAAACAAAACTGTGATGTTGTTTAACTTTTTCTTCCACCACAACATGTAATTAAATTGCAAATAAAATTAATTTGCATAAAGAAAAACAACTTTTTTTCAAAAACACCAAAAGTTTTATCAAAATACAAAAATATTAAAATAAAGTTATGTTCCAGCAGACAGTTGTGAGATCTCCAACATTGTTTAATAAGTTTAGAAGTATCTGTTTTATGCACTAACAATTAATTCATGGTTATTTTTACAAAGTGTCAAAAGTATTTAAATATTTTTAAGAGCAAAACAGCTGGCAACTTAAACATAAAATGTTGGCACATTTCTATTTCTTAAAAAAGAAATGTCAAAAATTTTAAAATAAATTAAAAACAGTACACTTAATTAGAACAGAATGTAAAAGGAAAAATGTTTAAATAAAAATGTTTTCTTGGTAAAAATACGTTGAAATTGAAGTAAGACCCAAGATCAAAAATTCTTAAAAAAATGTTCCATACAAAATTGTGACTTATTTAATTATGAATTACCACTTTATATGTTGAAACTAACGAATCCCAATTAAATTTTGTTGTTGTTATTTAAGTTTTTAAGATTATTTAGCACTTATTAAAAAAAAAGTCGTTTAATTTATTTATTTTAGTTTTATTTGAATTAAATAACCATTTTAATAAACTGGATTCCAGTGACTGGAATTTAAACTTTAATAATTTAGTTCTTGTTAAAATTTTGTTCAACGGAAGGACTACTTTTCGATGTATGTATGTAAGTTTATGCGTTTTAGAATGCTACACCATTAGATTTAATGTAAATTTATTTTCAAAGCTTGTACAAATTACTTTGTTATCAGTCTGGACAGTTCAAGAAAAGGTGTTTATGTACCCTGTCACACAAAATATGTAAATGTTTGTATTTCTGGCATGAAAAACTCCAAATTTAGTATGAGTCACCCAAAAAATAGTTGAAATCGATTCAATTAGGCGTTGAATCTCCTGGGATTTTGTGAGTCTGTTAACAAACAGCCAATGACAGAGCAGTTATTTTTATACCCTTCACCACTAGTGACAATTTCTACAATATTCATTTGCGACCCCATAAAGTATACATATTCTGAATCCTTATAGATATGGAAGTCGATTTCGCCATGTCCGTCTGTCCGTGTGTCCGTCTGTCAGTCTGTTGAAATCAACTTTTCTCAGCCCCCCGACATCGTACGGACGCGTTATTGCTATCAAACAATCAGAAATTTTCCTGAGATTCTTACTATTGAAAATCAGTAAAATCGCCAAAAGCCATAAGCCAAAAAATGACAGCCAATTTTTTTACTCAAAAATTAGTATATTTGTGTATAAGACATTCATTTTGGGGAATTTTATAAGAAAAAAATTTCCGAGGTATAAACAAAAAAAAATTACACAAAAATTATTATATTTGTGGGTAAGACATGCCAATGGGAAATTTCAAAAAAGACTTTAAATACCTTTCGGACATGTAAATACATAACTACATACATAAATGTACATATACACACATACATACAAACATAAATACACGTAGTGAAGGGTATATAAGATTTGGCACAGCCGAATATAACGCTTTTACTTGTTTATTCTCTGCTTGACAATCGGCTTTGGCAAAAAAAAAACACCATTTTAAAGGTACCCAGTAAAAACTTAACTTACCAGTAAGTTAGCAAGTAACATTGGACAAAGTAAAACACTAGTTATTATTTGGGTGAATAACTAGTTATTTTTATACGGTTGGGATGTTCAAAAATAATTAGTATTTTTTTGGATAAAAAGTTATCCACGTCATTACCAGTAAGGTGTTATTTTATGTTTCAAAAAATTGAAAAAATTGATTAACGACCCCTCATAATATATAATGTATGAAATAAGTACTACCTGTTACCCAAATTTAAAAAGATACATACATATATATAATTTGCGATAAAATTTAAAAAAATTAAATATTTTCTATCAATTATAAAAGTTTTTTAATTTAAAATTTTCATGAGTTTTCTGATTATAAAAAAAGTTTTGTTAAGTTGTTTGTGCCTCAGTTCACACTCATCAATTTTACCTGATAAGCTATTGTTTAACTTTTGAACGTTCATAAAAAAAAACATTTTTTCATAAATTCTAGTTTATTTTACTTTTATCTTTCTAGCTTCGTGTAGATAAAAGAACCCAAGCAACACAGATTGGTCGAAACGACTACGGTCGTCCCATTTGACGTCGTACCGACCACGCTACGACTAAAATTTTAACCATTTTGAGGAATAGGAATCCTGTACTGTGCCGACCGCCATTTGTACGACCAACAGTGTACCAATAACAACCAAAGAAAAGAAATAGTATTTCTTTCCATTTAGGTGACTGATTTTATTATAATATTGGTCGGCTTAATATAAATAAATTTATCACAAGCGACTAATATTACTCTAAAATTGGTCGGATAAGTTCTTCTTTTTATTTTCTTTTTGCAAGTCAAAAATGCATATAGCATGTAAGAATTGCTCGCAATTAAAATTTATAGAAAATAAAGAACTTTTAATAGTTGAAACGGCAACGCTTAAAATGTTACTCATTAAATTTTATGATTAACTTCGAAAAAATACATCTCCCAATCAAAAATATGATATTTTCAAAATAATATGATTCAATTTAATTTTAAAGCTTTCTTCCAGAGACATTTATTTCCTATCGTATTCCTCATTCTAATTTTAATGGTGTGTATCATGTATTATCGTCCAACTACCAAAAACGACTTTAGACGCTTTTTTGGTTAAGTTTCAACCAAACTTGTACATTATACGACTGACAAATTTTAACGCTTAATAGTATGTTGCACATATTTCGTAGGAAAGATGACGGTCATTTGGCAACCACAATTGACGTCGCTACGACGTTGCAAGATTACTAAAAGCAACGAGTTATCGCGGAAAAGTCAGACTGTGTTGCTTGGGAAAAGGAAAAGATAAAATTGACGAGTACGGTCAAGTCAGTAGCCCTTTCCGTTCGCTCTTCCTAAAAACTCAGACTTGGCGTGATAAATGTAAAATAGCACTTACTGATCTTAAGATAAATAATGGCTCTAAATGTTATTTGTTTTCGTTCACATTTAACAAACGGTAAGTTCTGCAGGGTAATAAAAAATACATTGAAAAAGTCATAACTGTCTTTACAAGTTTTATAAGGTAATTATCAATATTTATTATATTATTATTCACTCATGTTTGCAGATAAGTTGTTATTTTACAACAAATTTCTCAGTCAAAAGAAAGAAATATAAAATAAAGTTGCTGGTATTTTTATGAAAAAGAAATAACCTTTTCATATCATACTGACCTTTTAAACTTAAAGTTTGGCAAAAGAAAACATTCGGGATAATTAAAAGTTTTATGATTTTAAAAGCATTTTACCAAAAAAGAACAAGTAGCAAGGGAAATTCATTAAACATTTTTTGTGCTTCGATTTTAACAAAAAAAAAATGTTTCTGCAAAAGGCGTAGTTCAAGTGCTATTGCTATAAAATTAACAAACAATTATTGAATTTCCAATACTGCTTTATATTGACCTTAATTAAAGCAAAAGACAAAAATGTTTTTTTTTTATTTACAAAATGTATTTCTGTTAACCAATAACAAAGACAGGTATGAAACACTCTGCTCTTAACAAAACCCCATTAATGAACATAGAACCAACAAAATGAAACAGCATGTTCTTTAAGCGCATTTTAACATAAAAAAAGTGAAAAGGAAAGGTAGAAATATTTCTTAAAAGTAAAAGGAAATTGTGTTTAGCTTAACATAATGTAATAAAATTTTTATTATTTACAAATTTATAAAATACTTTTGTTTAATAAAATAAATAACTTAGAATGTGAAAGACGCTCAAGCCTAGTAATAGAATACCCTACACCATAATATGAAAATATAAAATTATGAAAACTAGTTATCAGTTAACCGAAATTTGTATATATTTTTGCAAGTTTTATAAGGGTTCAGGTAAAATATGGCAGTGTGTCTTATGTGAGAGCATTGACCGATATTCGAAATTTGAATATTAAAGAGGCAGGTTTTAATTCAATAACTAAAAAGTAATAAGGGAACTTTAAAAAAATAACGACTTTTGAGATAAATTTCTAATGCAGAAATTTTCTTAAGCGTTAACAGACTAAGGTTGATTTTTTTTCCAAATTATTAAACGTTTTACAGTTTTTTCACTTTTTTGCTTTCTTAAATAAAACTTAAAGTTTTAAAATAAAAAAAGTTAAACCTAAAAATTATAAATTAAATTTTAAAGTTCACTAAAGTTACAAGGTTAAAAATTTTTCACTCGCCAATTGGTATCACTGTAGCGCCGTTTGTTGTTCGGCTGCTACATATTTTCTAAAGTTTTTAAAATATTTCTTCTGCAAAAGGACCCAGTGCGTAATGTCCCATAAAAAATTTTTGTTAAAATAAGTTAATTTCTTTCAACACAATACAAACTCTTAATAAATCATTACTTTCATGCAATATTACAGCGCTTAGATCACGATTAATAATCTTTTATGCACCATTGAACATGCCTTCAGACAAAACTTTGAAACAAAAATCCACCATTTATATGTATGAATGTATGTTCTCTCTCTCTCTCTCTCTTTCTCTATTGTAACAGTTTTAAGCTGTAATATAAGGAGATAAACAACGCACCTTTTTCCTCTTGATTTAAAATGAGTTGGTCTACTCTAAAAATATACTCTTTCACTAGTTATTTTTTAACATATCAAAATTGTATGTTAATATGTCGCTTAATATGTTTTTCTTTTTTTTTCAAAGTGCCCTTAAATCCCATATTAATTTACACTTGATTGCTTGAATTTAAAACCATTGGGCATAAATCTAACTTTTATTCAGCCAGATTAAACACATGACTTATTTTCAAAAAATTTAAAATAAAGCAAAAGTTATACAAAACTAGAAAAGAAAAAAGAAATTATAAGGAAACTACATATGTGTAAGAATAGAAAATGTAAACACACAAACAAACAACAGCAACAAGGCGAAAGGAAACGGAACTAGAAAAAGGTTAGTGTAAGTAGAGGTAACATACGGCCACAAACTAAATTTATAGATAAACAAATATCAAAAACCCAGAATCGTGAATTGCGAACAACGTATTCAGTAAAATGCTGTTTATGAAAACTAAAATATTTTATATATTACGAAAATATCAAGGTTAAGTAAAAGAAGAAATACTGCATCAGCACACATGCATACATACATATATAGATAAATACATACATAGATTGTAAACAAATGTCGCAAAGGGATAATAATATTCATATTAAAGTTCACACAGACAAAAAGATCATATACATACATATACACATCTATACCAAAGATGTAAAATATCAACTAAAATATAAAAATTCCTATATGTGTAATTTATTAAGGACAATGTCTGCTTTTATATAAAAGTACATAAAAAATAACGAGTAAAAAAGTTAGTAGATCAAACCCGACTATATAATACCCTGTAGTACCAAGTTTTAATATTTTTTATCAGTTTTCCAAGAATTTAAAAAACTTCCGGGTGTAGACCTAATTAAAACAAAGTAAAGATTGATCATTATTCGTGAAAAAGAAAAATTCAAATATTAAAGCGCCAAAAATACCAGACCGATCACAACAATATTTATTGCTTAAATTTGTATTCCTAAAAACTTATTTTAAGGTAATTTTGTATCGAAACCAATATTGTATTTCTTTTTTTTAACTCAGAGAGTGATTTTAATTCAATCGATATATTTTCAGTTGAGTGTGTAACTTTTTTGCCTTACAAACGTACGTATACCTTACGTAGTGTAGGGTATAAAAAAAAATATGTAATAAAAAGAAATAAGAGGATAAAACCGAAAATAATATAAAAATATTCACATAAGTATGAGAATATTTCCCATAAAAATAAGATGGAAAATAGCAAATGTAACCAACACGGCTGATAAATTTTTATGTGACCTCAGACAATATATTTTCGATTGTGGTTTTTATTTTTATTATTTAAACAAGCATTTCCCAAAATGTGTGCTTAAATAAAACGCAGTTTGAACTGTCTATACTATAGATAATCTAAGGATAATAAAATGACAATTAATGCAAACATATTTTATTTTTTTTTATTATTAGGGATTTTAATATTTCGAAAATTCAGGGGTACCGACTGAGACACGACTCAGTACATAAATGATAGATTTTGAACTCCGGGATTTATTGAAACCAGTCCCGATAGGCATCTTTATTTACAAGTCATTGTCGAAATAGTATTAATCCAGAAAAATTAACCGTCAAATGTTTATTGTATTGGTGCATACTGTAGGCAGCTGTTGCCAAAAAATCAGGGATTCAATTTTAAAATATCTCGGGCTTTGCCCAAAATTCCAATTATATTCGGAAACAGAATTATTATCGCTTCAAATGCTGCAGCTCTGTTTTTAATATGGAAAATAACACCAAAACTTTGGTTTTTATTGAATGAAATTGTGGATCAATATTAATGTTTTACTCAGCCTTTTTACCAAGTGAGCGGTAAATGCCTCTTAAATTTAATCGCTGTATATTTCCTCTCTCGGCTTTAATTTGGATTTAACACATATAAGGAAAATACCATAACTAGCCGATAGTGTTAACTAACTTTAATTAATTTTGTCCCTATTTAGGCGAAAGAATTTATTCAATTTTACATTAAAACATTTTTATCTATCGAAAAAAACTGTTTCTGTTTTTATCGCATACCAATTCTATGGTGTTAATACAAAAAATAATATTAAAGAAATACTTAATTAATATTAAAGTAAAATTTATCATAATTTAAGTATAAAATTATTTATTATTTATTTGTTTTAAGGTTTTGGTAGCTCTTAATTAGGTGTCTATTATTTATTTTGCTTATTTTAAAACACTTCTAGAACAATAAAAACAACCATGAATCAGCAAAGAAATCGTAAAATTTTTTGTGTTTTTTTTTTCTAGTCACTACAACAAAAATATACAGAAACCATGAAAAAAGCATTTCTTCTATCGATTTATTAAATGTGTTTGATGTTTATTGTGTGCAAATAGAATGATTTTTGTTGCTGTATCCACCAATATACTCGACGATATTGAAAGGTTTTTAAAAGAAAAAGTTTTATTATTGTGTCAATCATAAATATTTCATGTGATTTTCTTGTACCATTTCGTAGTAAGATTTAAACAACTCAATAGGCAAAAACAAGTAAATCAAAATAAAAAAAATTGTTATTTTAATTTAAAACAATTTTTTTATTTTTGAATCGCAATAAGGACTTAAGATCGCTATATGGATGAATTGAAAAAAAATACAAGAATTATATGGTTTGAAAAAAAAACTTTTCTTCCAAACATAAAAAAATTACAGTTTGGTCTACCAAAGTAATAAAGGAAACAGTTTCTTTTGGCAAAGTGTAGGAAAAGTGTACATATTGCACAAATATATATAAGTTTATAAAAAAATATATATATATATTTCAAGGTTGTATTAAATTACTTTTTTTTCGTCGCCTTAAACATGCAGGAATACAGACGTTAAAAAAGCATAAAGTTTTAATCATTGCTATCATTATCAACCCAAGTTTTTTTAAATGGACTTAACCCATTTTTAAAGTAAATCCCTAAGTAAAATCCCTAAATAAATTATATTTAACTAAACCTGTTAACAAAAAACAAAAAATTTTACAAAATAAAATTTTTTATATGTCCTTGTACAAGCCAAGAAAGGATATGAATGCATTGCAAAAAGCAATATAAACGAATTGTAATTTTTTGCTTAAGAACTAAAACTAGGAAAAAACAAAAGTCAACAAAAAGCCTTAATTAAAGTACTTAATTCTTACATCCTTTTCTCTTTAAGGATATAAAAAAACATACTAATTTGCAAGTAAGCAAGGCTTAATGTAATGGTTATAAGCCTATTAGAAGCCTATTATTTAAGTGTTTTTAAGAGCAAATAACAAAATTATTAGTTTCGCAATTTAAACATGTAACACAAATCCGCAAACAAAATATAATTTTTTAAGAAAAAGTTAAGTTAAATATTTTTTTTTAAGATCTCACCCTTTTCTACATTGTAAACGCAACGTAAAAGTTATAAAAATGAATATTTATAATTATGTGTATTCAAACTTTACGATTTGCCAGTTTATATTTTTAAAATAGATAAAATTTACAAATAACTAAAAAAGGATTAGGTCAGGATAAACATTATGTCAATAAGTCGGTGGTGTTGAAAATTCCAAGTAGTAATTGGTTTCATATTGCACTTTAATAATAACAAACTTTTTCGATTTAATCTAGGGGAAGTGAAGAA
This sequence comes from Paykullia maculata, assembly GCA_003055125.1. Classification (NCBI taxonomy): domain Eukaryota; kingdom Metazoa; phylum Arthropoda; class Insecta; order Diptera; family Rhinophoridae; genus Paykullia; species Paykullia maculata. The sequence continues at coordinate 33,071 of NDXZ01000328.1, forward strand.
AATTCGACTAAAAATAAAAAAATTTTCAGTAAAGAAAACTTCTTTTTATACCCTTCACACACACACATGTGTTAAGGGT
>NDXZ01000333.1:0-12717 GCA_003055125.1 Paykullia maculata
CATTTTAACTAAAAACGAATAATAGTCGCTGTTTTTGGAAAATATACGATCAAATATGTACATAATACGACTTGCCAATTAATAATACCTAAAAGTATGCTGCACATATTTCGTCAGAAAGATGACGGTCGTTCAGCGATCACAAGTGACGTCACTACGACGTTGCAAATTAACTAAAAGCAACGAGTCATTGTACGACATCACTACGTGGTCGTAGCGTGGTCGGTAAATTTATTAAAAATCTAGCGACCAGAAATGTATCAGAAGTGAATTTAATCTGACCGAAATGACTGAAATTAGAAAGATTGCTTACCAAATCCGACCATTGAAGTCGTGAAATGGTCGGACTGTGCTGCTTGGGTAGATAAAACATTTTTTTTAAGTTTTCTATATTTTTAAATCAAGTTCATTTCAGCTTTTAAGCAAGTAAAAAATTAAAATTTTCACAATAAAAAAAAATATTAGCATATTAATTTCTGTGACGTGCGTCACGATTTGAATTCTCGCAAAAATTGTATTAAAATCCTTTACATCGGTGTTAGGAAAATTACAGAGTTAAAAAAACAAAAATACATTCATACATTTCTGCTGGAAGCTCTGTTTAGCATTTTTCCTATGTTCCCATCTAACTTTGGCAACTTTTAAAAAAAAGTGTGTTGTGACGAAGCCAATGAAGTTTGTATGAGAAGTAACAAAAATATGCATCTTCATATTTTTTAATATCTCGAAAACTAGTAAAGACACCATTCTGAAAATATCAGGGTACTTAACCATATAAATAACTTTTTGTATAAATGTTATTAAAAAATTTGGAAATACATTTTTTTTTAAATTATAAAATTTTTTAAAAAATTATTTATTATAAAAAAAAATGTTAATTAATTTCTAAGCCCTTGACATCTTGCCAACTGTAATCAAAAATATATTTTTTTTAATCTTAAACACAACAAAAATTATGACATTTTAAATGAAGGCTCCACCGCAATATTTTCAATAATTCAAAGCTACAGGGTTGCCACTGTTTATCAAGATTAAAACAAAAATAAAACCGTTTTCAATATATACGTGCATTACTACACACATTCACAAAATTTTATTAAAATCGGAAACCATTAGGCAAAAATAACATGGAATTACTCTAGTGGAAAAAAAGTGACGTGCGTCAAGTAGCGTGCGTCACAATGGGTTCACGGCTGTTAATAAAAAACTACAAATTTGTTTGCCTCCAATTAAGTTATTTAAAATTTCTTTTGTATTCATCTTTCTTTAAGGATTTAGGTTTTTTGTGCTTTATTATGCAAAATTCGCTAAAAATTACGAAAACACACTCCAACTTAAAAGTTACTTCCACCTTTTGTTGCGTGCGTAACGAAACTTTGTGATCAATTATTTCACAACAAATACCTGTTACAAAATAAGGTTTTATGTCATTTAAAAGTACAAATAAAACCCACTAAACACTACGTTTAAATTAAAGGTATCTCCTTTGAAAGACCAAAAAATGTTTATATTTTAATCTAAAAACGCGTACGAATGTAGACAACAAAAAAAAACCCAGCTAATAAAAAATTTTTTTTTTTAATAAAATTTTTTTTTAAACTGCATTGAAATAGATTTTTCTTAAAATGTAGAGTTAAGCGAACATTTTTTATAATATGAAGAGATCACATTTTTCATATTTATAAAATTTTATAAAAATTATTTTTTAATAATAAAATTCTAGAAAAATAAAATTTCTATAACAATTGAATTCATTGAATATGTTCTGCAGAAGTTTCTATAAATAAAATATGTTCTTAAATAGCGAACAAATTGACAGTTTAATACATAGAAAAGGTCTTTGTTACTCCGTTCGGTAAATAAATAAATTAATAAAAAAATTTCATAAAACTGGGTAAAAACTTTTCTACTGTGGACCAGCATGTTTTAAGATTTTACATTCACTTAATACTTTTCATTATAATTATAAAATAATTGTATAAAACTTTAACTAGAAATGATAAACCTTTTTTCAATAATTATTCAAAAGCTTAGCAAATTGAAAAAACAATGACAGCATAACAATACTCTAATATATTTCTCTTGATGCTGTAGCAAGCAACAACTAAAATTCTTTATTGGTCAGGCTTTTGAAAACAGTTTTAAACTTTGAAGTTTTAATTTCTTTCCCTCAACAACAACTTTTACAACAACTGAGTGCAGTTTTTTCCCCTTTCTCGGCAACAGAAATTTAGCAACAGCTCAAGCAAAGCATTAATAACGAATCTACTACTTCTTTCATTTCCAAAACAATGCAAAAGAACGTAAACTTTATCCTTTTTAACCATGGCCAGTAGCAAACAAACAGCCAAAACTACTTTTAGTCTCATTTATGCCAAATACTGCTGGTACAAAGCAATAACTGACGGACAACAACACTGGACAACAAAGTTTTGTGACAAGAAAAGTGGATACTTATTTTGATTACTTTTCACTAAAACTTGGAACTTAATACTTTTCAATACCACATTTAAGGGTTAAGTAACCAAATAGATGCAAGTTTTCAAGGCAGGCATTAATATCATTTTGCTTTATCTTATACGTTTTAACTTAATTATCGCTATTGTCTTTTATGTTTCCTGACTTAAGACACTTTTTGATAATTTCAATGATGTGTTACTATGTTCTTATTTTTTTTTTTTTTGTGGCGAAACTACTTTTACAGGTTAGCGAAAAAATATGAACAAATAATATGTTTACCTGCTTTAGACAATAAACTTGGCCCCAGAGAGATCCTCATAAGAAGTAGTGGTTTCTTTGGTGGGAATAATATTTTTTTCTATGATGAGTTTGAATGAGATAAAGGAGTATTTGGTACTACTTATGCTAGAAAGATGATGTACCTACCTGACATAATAAACTAAATAATAAGTAGTTGTGTGATGACTTTTCCATTATTTAAAAAGGAACTTTCTTTTACTTTTCATCAATTTTGGCACTTATTATTGTTGGACATTACAAAGAGATGTTCTTAAGGCAAAATGATGGTCATGTTTAAGGTTAGATTGACCCTAACATTGTGCAACGTTTCAGGGTCCATTTTTTAAATTTTCTTGAATTTTTACTTGAAATAGGAACTCTATTTGTCGCTTTATTTTAAATAAAAATCTAATTAAAATACATGCGACTGCACAGTTTGTTCTGCTACACAGAGTAAATAAAAAAAAAATTACTTTTAGGCCCTCTCTTCACATTTCTAGAATCAAAAACTCAAAAAAGTACAAAAGTACCCTAAAAGTTAAAAAGGACTTTTTCGCCCCCTGTATGTCTTTTTGTCTCATTCTCTTCATATTTCTAGACTCATACGCTTGAAAAATGTGCAAAAGTACCCTAAAATTTAAAAAAAATACTTTTTTGCTCCCGGTTTATCTAAAAGTTTCCCTTTTCTCTTTCCCATCACCAATGTTATTTAAATTGTACTACCTCATACTATTTTTTATGTCTGCAGGAACCTGTGTTTTAAATTTTATTGAAATTGGCCCAGCTTACTCTGTACCCTTTTGGTACTTTTTTAGTGTCAAAATTTCTTCTGAAATAGATGGCTGTATAATAGTGAAGCTAAAATAGACCTTTATTTGAATTCTATAACAGTTCACAAAATTATTTTATGGCAAGAAAATATTTATTTGTCGTATTGACATTATTGTTAAAATTTTTTATACCATAAAAAATTATTTTATTTTAAAAAGTACCAAAAAAATACAATTTTTATCCCTATAAGTTTGAGATTCCAAGCAATACCAAAAACTTATTCATATTTTTTGCAGGAGTGACGATCGCAGTTAAAATTATATTTCTTAGTTTTAATGGTTTAGAAGTTGCAAGGAGCCCTAAAATAGTGCCAAAATATAATTTTACCCTTTTTTTACCCCCAATCCCCTCGAATATGGAAAAAGTACCAGACACCGCTTATTTTTTTGAGAAGAATACAAAGCTTTTTAAATTTTGTTTGTATCTTGTTTAGTTTAGCAGATATAAGGTCACCGATTTTTCCCATTTTTACCCCCTAAAAATATGAATTTCCAAAAATCCCTTTTTAGCTTATCTTTACAACTGGAGAGGAACTCACAGTCTAAATTTTATGTCTTTAGATTTATTCATTTGAGCTGTGCGATGATGAATCAGTCAGTTAGTCAATTATAATCGTGACTCTTTTATAATTTTAAAAGTGGCATTTAAAATTTCCCAAAAAATGTTAGCCTATTGTTCCTTTTGGACTATCTGTAACATGCTATACAAATTTCAAAGGAATCGGTCCAACTATGTGGCCAGCTATAAAATACAAACACATTTTTTTCATCTTTATATATGTATATAGATAGATTTGATGTCAAGGAAATTTTTCGACAATGTAATCCTCTTTCGATGAAAAATCAAGTTAATTCGGATCATGTGATATATTTATCGCAATACTACTTTAACCAGCGCTATTTTTTTTATAAAAAATAATTTTCTTAAAAAATGAAATATTTTTCTGTTATTTTTTTTTTAGTCTTAAACATTATTAATCACAAAAAATTTTAGGTTAAATAAAAACAGTTATTTTTTTTTTTTGTTGACCAGTGTATGAGTCGTTTATAAAGATGGACGGATGGATTTTGTTCGGTTGTATGTGTATTGTGTGAGACCATTTTTGCTAAAAGTCAAATATTACAAATGAATTTTTTAACAAAACTTTGACTTTATTGTATTTTGGTTTTGAATTTATCATCATTTTTTTCTTGCCATTTCAATTTTTTACTCTGAATATGGTTACAAGTGTTTTTCTTTTTTGAATAAATTTAATTTTAAAATATTTTTGTTTTGTTTCAAATGCTTTTTCAACCATTCGTTTTTGTACTCACTTTAAGTTTAATTTTTTGGAAACTTAGTTTAGTCAAAAAGTTTTAGAATGCTTATTTATACTTGCAAGTTTTTTTTTTGTATTGTTGTTGTTGTAGTTTATTCGCTCAATGCATTTTCCTTTTTTTTTCCTACCAGATTTACAAGTCAAGTTATAGTAGAATTTTTACCCTACACCAACACTGGTGAGAAGGGTATTTATAATGCGTTTGGAACTTTTTTCCTAAGTCAAACGAGTAGTTTATATCCCTTTGTCTCTTTGTTTGTTTGTGGGCTTTGTGATCAAAGTACAGAAGCAAATTGTTCGATAACGAAGACTTATTTAAAAACGCAATGACAAAAGTAAACAAAACTCGCTTGCTCGAGTAAAGCTTAGTGTCCCCAACTTGCAATTTTATATAGTTCCTACCAAATTTTGCGAAGGTGAGATCATAATTTGTTTTAATCTCCTCATAACGCTCACTCTATGAAATCTTCTTTATACGCAAAAAAACTTTTTAAAATATAAGAATTTAGAAATATTTATTAGAAAAACGCTTCAAATAAACACAATTGCTTACAAAAAAAAAATATTGCAACTTTGTTACACTAGTGTCTTATATTGCAATTGAATTAAAACTGCAAATACCAACAATTATTTAAAATCTATCACATTTTGGTGTAGGGTATGCTACTATGTTCGGGCCTGACCGCCATTAATGTTCTTACTTGTTTATTCATTTATTTATTTTTGTCTGTTGTCGATCTTTACTTACAGACAAATGGCAAAAATCTTTGTAGGTTTAAAAAAACATATACAACTTAAACGAGAAAAACATAAAAATACATTTATAATGCAGTTGAGTTGATTATGATGTGTAGTCGTAATATAAATTTTTATTGTAGTTGTTGCTAACGTTTAAAGTCTGGAATAAGGTGGCCATTAACTTTTATCCTTTAGTCACTGGAAAACTAGTTTGAGTTGTATATTCGGCGGTGCCAAATCAGAGTCCTCCAACAGTAATTTACCCAGTAAAAACTTGCGTGGCTTTGTAATGAGTTAAAATGATAAAAATATAGGAGTTGCACTACTTACCCATTGGCATTTTAACCCATAACTTTAACAGTGCGATGTCATTAGAGGCAAGTACTTACCCCGCTCGCTATCAAACAGGGACTTAGCTAAGTCATTATCACCACCTTCGTTTACAATTAGGGATTTTGTGAATTCTTTACTTAAATGTCATTAAGTAATTAATTACTATCAACATATAAAGCAGCCCGTTAGATTATAAATTAGCCTTTTGTATGAGTCAATAAAATATACAATTAAATATAATTAAAATATTATCGGCCATATGTATAACAAAAAATTGGCACAAAGTTAGAACACAGTTGAATTTTAATACACTTACAAACTGTAGATAGCAAAGTGCTTAACTCTTGTTATAGTGAGCTGACAAATTTTTGCCAACTTGTATAAAACAGCTGTTGAGTATTATGGGGGGAAAATTCGATATGAAAAAACCAGTGATGATTTAAGCTAAAATCAAAAACAATAGACAATTAAGTTATTGTCTTTGCTAAAATAGTGCCTATTTTTTGCATTGCAATGTGGCTTTGCTAATTTTCAGAGTTGATTTTTTTAAATTTTGCAGCCGATAAAAGCTCATTATACCTGAACATTTTGTCAAAGAACTGCTAAGGTAAAACGGCATTCTAGTTGGCAGCTCGTAGTACGTAGTGTATAAACTGTGGCTAAAATTGCATTATATAACTTCTTGCTCTTAGTAAGTAAACTATCCAAGTGATTGCATGGATTAACCTAACCCATTATTAATAATGTATTATATTCGGCTTCCTAAGAACAAAACTAAGGTTTGTTACTTCTGTGCGTTACGTTAATTAAGTGGCTCCTAATAACTTTTTAGATATTTAATAAAAAAGTTATTACGTTTCACATTATAATCTTGTTGTTTGAAAACTACTTCTAAGTAATGTAGACGGTATGTTATACTCATTGAAAAGTATGTTATTGAGTGGGAGCAAGTCGTCATTACCCAGTTTTTGCTGGGTACTTGCAAAATATTATTTTTCCCAATTGAAAATTTTATTTATATTTATTTTATTGTATCAGGTGGACATTACATTTAAAAACTTTTTTCCCCAAATTTAATTATTTATTGAAGATTGGACTCTAGTTGCAAATATAAACAATAATTACCAACATTTGTAAAATGTAGCCCTTATGTTACTTGACCCATTAAGTTAATTATTTTTAATGAATTTCATTAAAATCGACTATTTGTTTAAAAAACTATTTGATAAAGAAAACTAAACATATGTAGATACATACATTGTTCCATATGCTTTTTTGTGAGTTACCATTATGAACACGCTGTGTAAGGTTTAGGTGTAAGCATTTTTGCAAAACATTTAAAAATCTATGAACTGACAGACCGATTGACTAAAAATATTGTTTATAAATCATATTTTGTATACAAATCCCTTTAATAATCCCGTAATAAACCATAAACTAGATAATAAATTAGACTGTTAAGCTCTAATAGAAAAATATTTTAACTATAGCTGCACTGCTGGTCACCCCAATTCTAAAACTGACCCTATGATATTACAATATCTTAAGATGGGAGTCTAAACGCTCATTTTTGGTTTAATGTTTAAACCTTTTAATACAATTTACAATTTTCTTTAAGCTTTACAAGATTTAAAAAAAAAAATTTATTTAACAAACAATTTTGTTTTTTTTTAACATTTTTGAAATTTTCTTTTTGATTTCTAAGTGAACAGCCAGCCAACCGACTGACCTACGCATCGGACCAACTAGAAAGATAACCAAAACAATACAAAAAAACACAAGATACAACCGACTCTGCATTTGTATTTGATAAAAAAGAGAGATTTGTTTGCGTGTCTGTGACTGCATTTTCGTTTAGAGAATTTTTATCCAATTCACTTTGAGGAGGTTAAATGTTCCTTCCTTTCTTCTTTTTACAGGCTCTCACTCACCGGTGATGTGCTAAAGTGTATTTTTTAAACAACAAGTAACACAACAGCTAGAGAAAAATGTGTAGAACCAAATAGCAATGTAATGAATTTTTATCGTTTTAGAATAACTATAGAAACAGTGGTTCCCCGTTTTTATTTAAATAATTTTTAAATAGTTAATTAAATTCAACCGTCTTAAATTTACATAAGTATGTATACACACATATGATTTTATCGGGTGGTCCAAACAAAATGCACAATGTTAATTGTAAATAAAAATAAAAAGTTTTTAGAGAATTATCTTAATATTTTTTATTATTATAGAAAATCTATGACAATTATGTGTGAAATAAGATATCGGCCAATGGTCGCCACGGCTTCGGTGGCATACTTCTATCCGATGGTCCATATTTTCAATGACTCTTAGACATAATTAAGGTTCAATGTCGTTAATATGCCGAATTATCTCAGCCTTTAGCCCTTGAATTGTTCTTGGCTTATTGACGTACATTCTTTTTTTTTATTAAATATCCCTAAAGAAAGAAGTCCAACGGTATTAAATCATATGATCGTGGCGGCCAATTAACATCGCCACGACGTGAGACAACACGTCCATTGAATTTCTCGCTCAAAAGAACCGCTGTTTCGTTGGTTGGACCATCCTGTGGGAATCACATATCGTCCAGGTCCATATCCTCAATTTCTGGCCACAGGAAGTCCGTTATTCTCACGCTAACTGCTTGGCCGACCTCATTTTCGAAGCCAGCTCATAAACCGCACCAAACAGTCACTCTTTGTGGACGCGTCGGCTTTTTAAAAATCACTCGTGGATTTCCATTTGCCCAAATGCCGCAATTCTGCTTGTTAACGAATCCACTTATTTTCTTTGTAAAGTCGCCATTCGGTATTGACGACGTGTGTACCTCTCCATGGTTATATTTGCCAAACACTTAAACATAGAAATGTCAAATTAAGTTGGGCAAAAAACTTGACGTTATCGTGTGACTTGCAATTAACATCGTGCATTATGGTTGGACCAACCTTTAATTGATTTATTTAACTGTTTAGACTTACTTTGCTTGTTCTAATGTGAATATCTAAAAATACAAATTTTCTTTAATTTGTAAGCAGTGTGGACTTTATGCGCTTTACGTGGGGCGAACATGAAATTACTAAAATTGGTTTTTGCATACGAAAACGCGTTAAAGTATGTTTTCTAGGCTGCAGTAAAGTATGTTTTTAAAGCTGTAAAAAAGGCAAACAAAAAATATTTAAATAGCGAAATACTTATTTATCTGAGGCAGATTTTTACAGTAGCCGTTTGCAATCCGTATTAACTTTTAAAGGAATAATAATGTTCCACGTGCTATCGACAAAATTAGCGTTTATTAAAAGTTTTTGGACTTCGCTAAGTCTTAAAAAATAGATTTTTTTTTAATTTGGGATGTTTTTCAAATAATTTGGAAAACACTGCTTTAGAGAAATGAGAAGCTTTGTATATTTTTTTTCTTTTTATTTTATTGTTTAATGTGAGAAGGTGTTCTTGGTTTTATTAACTTCGCTTGCAGTGGATCTGCAGCGTCATGTTGTAAGTTTTGGAGTTCGTTTGCACCGTGTGTTTAGGCAGCCGATCGTCGAATCGACTAAGCTGTTTTTTACATACAGCTATACAGCTGTAAAAATCTTTTTTTGCTTTATTTCGACGATATAACTATAAATCAGTTGATTGAAAAAGCTTAATTTTTTAAGGCTTGCAATCGTCGATTTACCAAGAAATTTCTTTTTCCCAACAGAAATAAGTATGACTTTCCAGGTTTTATTTAGAACTAATTTGTATGATTTTCGTTACCTATCCAAAGTGAAATCTTGTAGTTCAAAATTTGTAAAACGATGGTTATCGAATATATTCGGCCGCCGTATTTTCTCCATATGATCAAAGTTTAAGTAATGCTTAAACTTCTACCATAAATAGGAAGCTTTGCGTTAAAAATTTCTCTATAAAACTTGTTCTCTTTGACCACTGTGCAAAGTTAGAATTTTCTTGTAGTGGTTTTTAGCAAAAACGGTGAAATATGTCGTGCCTGATATTGCCTGCCTCCTTGCTGCATCTTTTTACCTTTTTGACGGTTTTTTATTTTTGTTTTATGTATTTCGTTGTTGGTCTCCTCGTTAGTTTAGCTGCACTATAAGAAAACCGGTTTTTCGAAAGCTGTAAAAAAGTCAACGTCATTTGGACGTTTTTCGATTTTTTTTTTGGTGTTTGTAAGTATGTATGTATGTATGTGAAGTACCTTTGTTTTTGTTGTCGCTTTTTTCGCTGTTTTTTGTCTGTTTTCCTATTTTTTATTCGCTCGTAATGTTCCATAATTCTATCGTTTATATTGGCTGCCATTGTCAGTGTCATTTGATATTGTCCTTTGGGAATTTTATTAAAGTGTCTAAACCTTAATGTTAAAGTTGTAATTTTTTGGCACAACTATTTTATAACGTTTAACAAGGCAGTCAACAAAATGCCGTGTAGGAAATGTGAAAAAATAAGCAAACATTGTAACCTTTATGTTACAACAACATACCCAGGTATGTTTTGCGTTTTAAAACCGCTATAGCTTAGGAAGTAGCAATGCGATCGACCTGAGTTTACATGATATCCTTGACAAAAGTGACCATATTCTCATGTTTGAGTGAAATTGGACAACTTAGGCTAGAGATATGGCCACTTTTCAATTTATACCCCTTATGACAACAGCTGCATACCCGGGAATGTATAGGAAAATTCATTTAAATATTTCATGGGTATTTCAAATATTTCAAAAAAAATTTTAAGGTCCAGCTTTTAAAATGGTACAAAATAAAATTGTAATATCAATAAAATAGAACCTAAAAAGTTAAAAAAATTGTGATTAATTTGGAAATTTTCGAATGCAACTATTGGATTGCGGCATATCAATAGAATGTTATGCACATACAGGTCTTTTGCATAATGTGCAGGCCTTTTTGTTGGGCGACCCATTGTTTTTATTCTGTGAGTGCTGTCACTTTCTTCCTCGCCTTTAACTGCAGCATCGATTACCTTCAAAGGACAGATCGTGAATTTGATTTATGTCAGTACCTGCCATGATAGCCTTACCTGACAGTGGTCAAACCACGAGTTGGATGCAAGCGTCCAACTTACACCCCTGTGTGAACTTGCAGGGAACACACAGGTGGCAAATCTTCCGTTCTATCATTGTTGGATAATAGACAAACACCTTGCTCAGGAGCCCGGACTATCTAGATCCCTTGGTTTTTGGACCTGCGAATGTTGCGACAGAGTCTCTATCGACCTGCTGAAATACTCAACAGGTTCCTGGCGGTCCGTCCAGCCGAAATCTATTACTACCATAGATATCAGCAAGGACTCGGACCTAAGCTAAACCATGTTCTAATCTCGTAGCACTCATAGAGGTGTTTGTTCAACCGTCCGAAATAAGTCCAAAGATGAATATTAGCACAAATTGACACCTCTTCCTGGCTCAGTTCTGCTAATGCGAAACCCAGGTATTCAACCACAGCCACCACGTGGACCCCGAAGGAACCTCTACCAACAACCAGTCTAGGACGAGTCCTAGGGGCTACTGGTTCCCGTGGTACCAGATTGATTCTGGTGAATCACCAATTTGGGCCCAACAACCCGAGGCTAAGGCAAGCCTCTTTTGCCCCGAGGGCATTAGCACCATGATGAAGATTTCATCATGATGCTACTCTAACTACCCCCGGGGGGAACCTTCAAAGGAAAACCTTTTATGACTTCAATGGCATTCCGTGTAAAAAATATTTTAGAAATGCGGTTATTCTTGGCTTTAACTTCTATTTAAGGTTTTGCCGGTTGTTTGCTGAGTTTGTGAAGGAAAATCATATGCCGGTTAGTTGAAGCATTAACTCTAAGTGGTTCTCCACGCAAGTTATGATCACAGAAAAGGCACCTACATCGAAATGTTATAGAAGAAATATAAAGGCTATCTATAGTTTGCCGCTTGGTAAAATATTTTGCCAGATTTTGTTAATATTGTAAACGCCGCCTTTATTTTTATTGTAATGCATTGAAGAAAGAACTACTTATAACTAATTTCTTATTCTTCGACACGTATGAGTACATGGTTATATCGTTGCTAAAACCGAATATGGTAAATTCCACTTCACGTCCTTTTGGAATAGCAAATTGTCGTGGAACAAATATTCGCCTTTTATTCAATGTTCTGAACTTCGATAAATTGGTGTCCATCGTCAAACTTTTTGCTAAATTGTAGCTGGTAAAGAAATTGTTACATACAATGTTTCGTCCACTAACATGGAATATATTGACGCACGAATCGTTGGCCACCTTAGGTATTTAATAAGAAGTTTATTTACGTATGTATATACATATGTAGGTACGTATGTGTTTACATGTTCGAAAGGTATTTAATTCTCAGCAAACTTGATTTTTAATGATATAAATTTTTGTCCATATACATTAGAGATGAGCGATCCCGTGATTTTTAAGGAACATCGTTACCAGTGAATGCGATTTTTAAATCGCTGTTATTTTAAACAGTGACTGTGATCACAGTTTGTTACTTTTCACAGTTTGTTATTTTTCACTTCCTGTTATTTTTAACTCCTGTTAAATGAGAAGAATGTTATTTTAAACAGTGAGTGTGTCACTGTTAATTAAATATTAGTTCTTTTTTCACGCATAAAGGAATTACGCATTGTTTTTATTCTTTTTATTTTTTTTAAATAAAAAAAAAAACAACAAAACAATTTATGTTGACAAGAAGTCAATTTAAACAAAACAAAAAATTTAATTCAATAGTAAAATAAGAAAAA
>NDXZ01000343.1:6733-19172 GCA_003055125.1 Paykullia maculata
TTTGCATACAGCTGATAACATTTATATATTTTTCTCTTAAAAAAAAAAACTCTTTCAGATCTCTAAATTGCATGTAAAATATATATATACCTATACCTATGTCAGATTTTTAAATATGTATCAAACAATTTATTAATTATTAAAAAAAAAAGTTAATAAATAGAGAAACTCGTTAAATTTCGTTATGTTATTAATAAAATGGTAGCAACTTTCAAAGGGTGCAAGTAACTTTTAAAAAGTGTCATACAATAAAATGGCAATATTTTTTTGTTAGAAAATAAATAACCGAGAAATAAACAAATAAATGCCAAAATTTTCTAGTGTATCATTTCTTTTGTCACACACTGTATAAAATTGAGACTTAAATTTCTGTACCTATGTATGTATGTACTTTGTTCTTAAATCACTTAATATTTTAAACATTTATGTTTAATATTTGTATGTACTTACCTACATATGTACATACATAGGTATGTATGTGCCACATCACTTTTTATTGATTTTTATAAAAAAGTAATTTTATGTTTACATTTTAAGTTTGGGCATACATTTTTAAAATGTCTATTAACGGATATTCTTTATTTATTACATTTTATTTTGCACTTTAAAAATCTTATGAAACCATAAAAATAAATATAAAGAAATTAAGCTCAGTCTAGATTATTTATTACAGAAAATAAAAAAGTGTGGTTTGTACCTTCAGGTTCGATCAAACATACATACATACATACATACATATGTATGTACATGATAATTTTGTATTTAATAGTGTAAACTCTGAAAACAATGTTTTAATTGTTTTTAAGTTAACATTCCACAATTATTTACTCAAAATTTATATTTAAAAATAATTTTTTTATCACAACGGTAAACAAATTTTAGCAAAGGGAAAAAACGAAATAAAAATGTTTACTGTTACAAGCTGATGGGAATTTGCTTTGGCCTTACAGATATTCCACGGTAACCCCAAAGATTTAATTTAGTTCAATAGCTGTCCTATTAAATCTTTTTAATTATAAAATTGATTTTGCTTAAATTCTACGAAAATTCAATACGCTCTTCATTAAATTTCAATCACATTTTTTTTAGAAAAATCTTAATTCAAAATCTAAAATTGTTATCATTAAGCAGAGATTTCAAAGAAATTTAAGGATTTTTGAAAGAAACAACGTCAACTTGGTTTTATTTTGTCTATTCTGTTTATTTTAATTAGGTTTTAATTGTTTTTAAACAATTTTATTAAAAATTTTATTTAAATAAATAAATACCTACCACAAAAAATTCAAACAGAAATGAAAAAGTACTTGCTTTTATTTAATTATGTACATAGGTACATACATGCCTATCGAAAAATATAGAAAATATCTGTTGCCCTTGAATATACCATAAAATATTATAAAACTGGTCATATAGACTGTCCTTATTTACTTTATATTCCTCACATTAAACGCTAAACATCGAAACACAAAGAAACGATCTGCCCTTAACCTTACGCAAAAAAAAACACACACACATATGTAAGTATACACACATACAAATTGTGTACTGCGTTGTGTATACGTATTTTTATTTTTTGTTAGCCTACCACATTAAATTTTATGTTAGACACACCAAACAAAGAACTTATTTGACAGTCATCACATCATTCTTAACGTTTGTTTTGCTTTATTTTGCCAAAAAATGAACGAAAAAGAACACAAAAAACAATCAAAAACTTATGTTATACGTAGGTATACTTATGTATGTATGTATATGTACATGAGTACAGATTAATAAAGCCAGCTTTTTATGTACAGTTTTATATTTTGAAAATAATAAATTAAGATACAAATACATACATACAAAGTTAATACACATTACATACAATCCTCTGAATTAAAGTTTTAGGTATGAGTTGCCAAAATACTACAAAGGCAAAAAACAACAAAATTTTGCTCCCCTTAAACGTATTTGGGATTCTGTTATACACACGCAAAATATAAACAAGTAGCTACATCCATACATTCGTACATATGAATGTACCATTAACCATACTCCTCCCGCTCATATACCTTGTTCTTTTAAGTGTTGCTGTAGTTTTTGTTTCCTTTTTTCAATTCAATTCAAATGCGTAATGTTTGTTTGTTGGCAAGTGTGTGTGTGTAAAGGCGTTTGTGTATGAATATTGTGGTGTTATAAAGTTCTCTTATTAAACCAACATAAACTCCGCCATTTTGCTTGAAAAATTTGAGATACATATTTATGTATTTGCAAATAATTCCTACATAATTATGTACATACTTATAAATAAACAAATGAATAATACATTTCAATTGTTTAGACATACATACATATGTATGTATGTATGTACCTACATATACCAATGTATGTATGGGTGGGAACCGAGTCAATTTACGATATTTATTGTTAACAATTTTTTAAAAAAAATATTATTTAAAAAAAAAAAAATATGATAAACTAGAAGTAAAACAAATATTTAAGATACACATATGCATAAATACATACCTAAATACATATGTACATATGTCTTTATATGTATGTGGGTATTTATATTCCTAAGAACGTATGTGCATATGTACTTATGTAGGTATGCATGTCCATTTAACGTATTGGTTACATAAATAAGTGCTTACTTACATATGTACATATGTCCACATTCACATTGAAATTAAATAGAAAAAGTAGTCGAATTACTCGAAAGAGAAAAAAAACATTTGATAAAAGAATTTAGGAATATCGACAAACTCGATATCAAGCATTTTAGTTAACAATAAATTTTAAAAAACCAAAAAAAAACACACATTTAAACCTAAAGCAAAGTAATGTCTACAATATTTATTTGTGATCCCATAAAGCATGTATGTATGTACATATGTGTGTATATTCTGAATTCTTATAGATCAACTTCCCTGATTTTGCCATGTCCGTCAGTTGAAATCCAGCTTTCTCAGCCCTCCGATATCGTACGGACCAGTTACTGGTATCAAACAATCAGAAATTTCCCCGAGATTCTTGCTATTAAAATCACCAAAATTCGACAATTAACGAGATATAAGCAAAAAAATATTTTTTTTAACACAAAAATTATTATACCTATTTGTGTGTAAGCCTATTTGGCAAATTTGGAAAAAAAATACTAATTGGCCTTAAATCAATAAAGACATGGGCAAAAAATCTATAAAATAAAAAAATCAAGTTTTCTAAGCTTTAAATACCTGTCAATAATGTAAATACATACATACGTATGTACATACATACATATGTACATTAATACACGTAGTGAATGGTATATAAGATTTGCCACAACCGAATATAGCGCTCTTAACTGTTTTTTTTTCAAATTTCCCAAAAGGGCAAACAAAAATTTTAAAAAGAGAAATTGTCGACCACTACAATTTTTTAAAAGATTAAAAGATTTTTTAAGAGATTTATTTTTTTTTTTTAAGAAATATTGATAATTATTAGAATATATAAAAATTGTTATAAACAATTTTGTAGATAAAACATTAAAAAGTATTACAAATACTACTTATTTCTAAATAACAAAAAAAAAAAACACAGATTTTCTAAAAAAAAAAAATTAACAGGACTTTTCTATAAAAAATTGATCGATAACCAAAAAATTCTCAATCTCAAGCACAGAAAATATTAACTAAATTTTTTATAGAAAACCAAAATTGGTAACAAAAATGTTTTTAGTAAGTTTTTCTTTAAACAGACATTTTTTATAATTATTTTCTTAACAACAAAAATGTTTTGTGGAAACTTTACCGATAACGCAAGCTTTCTATCGAATATTTATCAAGAAGAAAACAAATTTCCATACAAAATTTACCAAAGACTTATTGATGTTTGTAATTTACACGCATATACATCCATATGTATGTATGTATGTAGGTAACTTTGTGTAGAAAATCAAGTCTTAAATTGAATAGTCAAATTTAAAACCTGTAGTTAATAGGTACCTACCTACATACATATTGTGTATATTTTTACTGCATTTCTTTATATTTCCTTCCTCTTAAAAAAATAAATAAATACCTTTATACCTACATAAATAGGTATCCAACATTTACTTTTTCTGAATTATTTTCAGAAACGAATACACAATAAAAGCAACCAAAAATTTTTTTAGCTTTTAAGTCGCTTCTTGAAGCTGCTCTGTTCATTGACCCCTTTTGTTCTTTTTGATTAAGGTTTTTTGTTTTGTTGGTTTTGTAAACGTTGCTTTTTATTTTACTTGTTTTTTTTCTACAGAGCGAGTACCTACATACATATGTATTTAACAATGAGAAGTAAGTAAAGTATTTTAAAATTAATTATGTTCTTATTATAAAATTTATAATTTAACAAAATAATTTGTCAATTAATCTATTTACTGTATGTAGGTACATATGTATGTACCTAGTAGATAAATTTGTGTTTTAAGTTTTTAACTTGGCAATAAACTTCTGTGAGAGTACACATGTACATTCAAATGTATGTATGGATGAACATATGTATGTATGTACATATGTATGTAAATTTAAGTTTTGGTTATTAGTTGCCTATTATAAGGGGTTTTTATGTAAAACAATGTAGGTATGTATGTACATACATAGGTACATATATCTAAAAATGTATGTATCTACATATGTATACATAAATGTATGTACATACCTAAGTATGTACGTTGTAGGTAGTATTCTACAATATTAAACTTGACATTTACCGATCTGTTACTCGAATAATTAGTCTGACTTTTTTTTAACGTATTCTTTCTATGAATTTAATTTTAAAAAAAGGCTTTAACATTTTTCTAAACACAGACAACAATGACGAATATTACTTGCTCGTGTAAAATAAAAATTTAAAAAAAAACAAATAATGACAAAACAGCAGCAAAATAAAATTATGTTAGATATGTATGAAAAACATATGTATGTATGTATGTACATATGTATGTATCTCATTCATACATACATACATATGAATATGAATGTATCTATGTATGTACATACATATGTAGATATAAAATGTATTTATCTAGATACATGTGACTATCGAATTCATATGTAAGTACATACACTACTGCAAATATCAGCTACAGAGCAGTAACAGAAAATGTAGCATTTATTTCAAAACACATTATGTAGTAGTAAAACAGAGAGCTTTTTAACAAACTCAGCAACAGCAAAAACATTGCAACCGAAATGTGTTGTTTTCCTATACATATTGTTCATCAACTTAGGCAACCAAACAGAAAAAACTAAAGAAACCAAATACAAATTAAACACACACTTGCACACACACCCACCGTGTTCTGACTACAGAATCCCATACTAATAAATAGTTGTCTACAAAGCAGAGAGACACTCACACATTAAGCACATTGAAAAATAAAAACAGGAGTAAAAATGAGCGTACGAGCAAAAACTGCTTTGAACTTGAACTACACGTGGAGGCAGTGCAAGAGTTTTCAACGTTAAATACGACGAGTACTAGTCGTTGTTTTATTTTAACTTACCCGAGTATTAACGATAAGTACAAGAAAAATCTTGTATGCATGCACACAAACAATAGGCAGTGCATGAGTTTTTAACTTAAGGCAGGCCAGTATAAAACAACAACAAAACTAAAGTGTCTGTATGACGTAGGGGGTTGTTTTATTTTATTCGAAATGCTGTTTTTCTGCGGACGGCTTGTAATGTGATTTGTTTTGGTAATATAGATTTTTTTAATTATTGGTGGTATAGCTTTGCTACTTTATTTCGCAGAGTTTAGGTGGATATTTTATGATACACGCGCCAATATCAAATGTGTGTAGAAGTGTGTTTTGCATACAACATGCTCACATGCATACTTACACACATATGTACATCCTACATACACATGTAAGTATGTACACACAAATTAATGTTTCCTTTTCCTCTGAGCAATAGGGACAAGGTTTCAAAACAATTCTTTTTAGCTTCAACACTAAAAAGATGAGTTTTTAACAACAAATGTAAAGTGGAAATGGTAGGAAAGGAGAAAAACAAAGAAAAGTTTTGCGAAAGGAAAGTTTTAGATGATAGCGGAACTTTTTTGTGGAAAAGAATATGTACATATGTATGTGTGTATGTACAGTGAACTCGCGGTAATGTAAAGTAATAAAAAACAACGTAGTTCACATTATCGAATTTGTTCACAATTTCGATTGTAAAAATTTGTATCGCCATACCGTGTTTTTTTTTTTTTTGCTTTAAAAAGTATCGAAACCCTTGGTATTTATAACATAACATATACTTAATTAATTGCAAACGTAACGATTTTTTATTTTAAATTCACTTTTTATATTAAATATTTACTATTTAGAGTGTTAATATAAAAAAATAGGTGTTCACATTACTGGATAGTGTACTATATTGGAAGTACAGATTACCGCAAGTTCGCTGTATGTATGTATAAGTATATTTTACATACATTTGTTGTAGGTACCCTGCAGGAAATGTCAATAGTGAAACTGTACTCACTTACTATTGACACAGTCACCAGTACTAGTGACTAATAATACCCCAGCCAATGCTATTTGCTATAGACATTAACCATGTGCGTGTCATTGAAAATCCACTACTGACATTGGTTCTATTGAGTAGGTAGTTCTTTTGGGACCATATGTAGACATTGGAACCAGTGATTCACTTGTAGATTTTAGTAATTTTAGTCTACACTTTTGGTACTTTTTACTTGCAAAATGAAAAGTATTGACATTTTGTTGACAATATTACCAAAAGTAACCACAATAGTTGACAAAAGTGTTGACTTAGAGACACTTGACCCCAGGCTTTCTACATACATACATACATATGTATTTATTTAAAAACAATTAAACATTAATAAAATTTTTATTATTTAATTTTTTAATTATTCTGACAGGCTATTCAAAGTATTTTGTTTTTGAACAACGTTGTATAAAAACAAAGCTATTCATCTCTGCATCAGCTTTGAGTTAACTGAAAGCTAGTTTAACACTTATCGAGAAAAAGCTAGTTGTACAAAAAAAATCTGACTTATCTGTATCATTTATGAATTAGTTTTGAAGTTTGGTGTAAATGAGTTAGCCAAAAGTCAACTAGGTATACTTTAAACCAGCTAACGAAAATTAATATTTAATAAATAATGACATTATGCACTTACGTTAAAAAACAGAATAGCATTTAACATGGAAAATAAGCTAGCTTTTGAGTCAGCTGTAACTCGTCTCTGATTAACCATTAGTTACATACAGTGAACTCGCGATAATGAGAACTAATAAAAACAAAGATAGTTCACATTATCGAATTTGTTCATATTTTCGATTGTAAAAATGTGTAGCACCATACTGTTTTTTTTTTGCTTTAAAAATTCTAAAAAGTATTAAAACCCTTGGTATTCATAACATAACAAAGGTATAATTAATTGCAATCTTAACGATTTTTTATTTTAAATTCACTTTTTATATTAAATATTTACTATTAAGAGCGTTAATATAAAAAAATAGGTGTTCACATTACTGGATAGTTCACTATATTGGAAGTTCACCGAGAGTTCACTGTAGTTTTAAGTTAGCTCAAAACCCGACAGGGTATGTACATATGTAGGTATGTATGTATGTATGCACATGTTTACATATGTACATACATACATACATAAACGCTTACCCTGCAGATAACGAGACTAGTCCATACATGCATGTAAAGAGTAGTCCACAAAGGAGTAGGAGTACTCCAAAAATATGGTAAAAAGGTGGTCGGTTTAACATTACGATGTCCTAGGACTAGACCATATAACCCAGTTTATCATTACACTGGATTACTCCATGGAGTACTCAATAATGTAATAAATTTTTTTTTTTGTTTTAACAATAAAAATAATTTTTTTTTATTATTACACAAAGCTTGCTATGTTGAAATATAACCATTTGTCATAACATGGTCCATAACTACACTGCATTGGACCATGATGTAACTACTCCATTTAAACTATAATAGACTACGTAGTCCGATATTATCTGTAGGGTATGTACATACGTAGTATATACATATGTACATACATATACATATATGTATGTATTTATACACATACATACCCACATCGTTTGACAAATGTTTTTGTTTACTTAATTAATTAATTTTGTTTTAATTTTGTAATTTCTAAGAATTTCGTATTTTTATTTGTTAATAAAAATTTGTGTATATTTTGCTTTACTAAGTGAATAATAGAGTAAATATTTTCAACACACTACCTATCTTACAAATTTCCAATAAAAAAAACAAAAATACCTACCTACATACATACTATGTACATATGTACATAGTATTACTTATCAAATAGTACATAGTGCTCATACCCATAGTATGTTATTAGGGAAACATCATGAATAAACAAAAATATCAACAACAATACTAGAAAAATATGACGTGTTGAAACTAATCAAAAGCTGTAGGTACCTACTTATAAATAATAGAAAAACAATAAGAATTTTGTTGTTGTTTGTGACCTAGGCCAACGTATAAATAATTTATTAATACACACGCATTCTCGAAGAACGGAACAAGAAAAAAGCACAACACAACAGACACTCACTATTAAATACAAAAAAAAACCAAAATGACAAGCGCACCACTAAAAACCAACCCAACCAAATATACATTCACAAATACATACATACATACATATCTTCATACATATGTATGTATATGCAAACGTACATATGAATGTATTCCCATATATATGTAGGTACATCATTAACTTTATAATGAGATACATTTTTATATACATATGTACATACATACTACATACTTACTATAAAAAGTCTCAATAAACTCACTACTACATATAAATATACATGTGTGTACATATAAACTATTTTTGTATCTATAAACTTTTAACTTACTCTTTACTCACTGAATATCATTAAGCTTAATACACGAGCAGTGCTGCCATTATTTTTTTATATCTTACAATTTCTTTAAAAAATCCAATTTTTTAAGAATTTTTTTTTAAATGCCTAAAAAATTAAAAGATACATACCTATGTATGTATGTTTGTAGGTATTTATTTCTTTTTTGTCTCAAATGAGATTTTAACATATGTTTTTAATTATAAGTTGATAGCAACAATTTTCACTTGCTTTGTCAGCCAGCTACAAGAACTTCACGGCTTATTACACTTTACTAACTCCAAAAATCTCCAAATTTTTTAGCGTTTAAAAAAAATTAAAACAAAATTAATCTTTACATATGGCAACACCAATAGAGAATGGGAAATGTGTATACACACGCACAAAAATGTGCGTTTAACTTGTGTTCTTTTAAGAAATGATATGAACAAAGCTTTAGTAGTTTTGTTTTTGCTTTTTTGTTTGCTTTACAGTTCACAGCAAGAAGCTGTGCTTCCCATGCAGAGCATTTATCCCCAAATAGGGTATTTTCCCCACAATACACATTTTTAGGGGTTTTAGATATTATTGTCAAAACTAATTCTTTTACTTTGCACAAAAATTATTATGTTTGCGTGTAAGACATACATACATACATACATACATACCTACTTGGGAAGTTAAAAAAAAAAAGTTTACTTATTGGCCTAGAATCAGCAAAGGTATAAGCGAAAAACCTATATGGACTTAAATTAATATCATACATATACATAAATACACATAGTGAAGGGTATATAAGAGTGACACAGCCGAATATAGCGCTCTTACTTTTTTATTAAAGAATAAACTTGAGCTTTTCAGGTGTAATAAATTCAAAAAAGATTAATTTTATTTGTTTAAGCTTAAATTAATGTCGCCAACCAATCATATACAATTCACTTTCTCTGTCAATTAACTATTGTCCGTCCGTCTGTCTTTTTATCCGCATGGTGTAATCAAATTACTGATCGCAATTTTGCATATATTTTAATGAAATTAGACACAAACAACTTTTCGGGCCCAAAGATCCATACCTTATCCAGCCTGACTTTAAAAAATCATAACTGTCTTATTAAGTATATTTAATCGTATTTAAATAAAAATTTTATTAGAGTTATAGAAGATGAAATTTTGTCACTTTAACGAAATCTATTGACCATAGAAGAAAATAAATATAAAACTAATATTTTTGTAATTTTTGATAGAAATATCAACATTTTTATTTGCTTCGAAATAATGCAAAATTTAATTAAAATATTTCTGTTAATAGAGTGCTTTGTTACTTCCGTTGTTTAAAAGTTTAACCAATTTGGTTAACTAAAAAATAAATTAATAAAAAATAGAAAAACTTTAATATCAAATTTTGATAAAATGTTAAGTATTTAATTAATTTAATAATAAATAACAAACCGAATATATAAAATTGCTTCCTCCCTGTTTTACTGAGACTTTTCAGTCTTTTTTTTTCTCGACCTGCGTAGATACATGAATTAATTTATTAGGATTTTTTTAATTAAAATTTAACAGCACTCTAATTTTCGCACAGGACTTTATCTAACTCGAGCCAGCCTGCTTTGTTAAAAATATAGATGAAAGAATTTTAAATAACATACCTACCTATACCTAAGTAATTTCAAAGATTATTCCTTACATTCAAACAAACTTAACTAACCTCCTTATTATGTTGGTTTGGATTTAAGATTAACCAAAATTTCTAAAAGTTCGTTCGGTTTTTTAATATTTTAGTTTCTACTGCTAGAACTATGTATGTACATATGTATGTATGTACTCAGAAAAAAAGTATGTTAAACAAATTATTTTAATTTAAAACTCATAAACATTATTCATGAAATTTAATCAAATCTTGTACCGGAAAAAATTTAATTTTGTAAGACTCTTAAGTACATTTAAACAATTTTTTTTTATATTTTGTGTGAACGCAATATGAACTGCACATATAGTAGTACTTATGTACTTACACACATACAAACATATGTATACAGTTAGACATGTTTAATATAAAAGTACTTGATGAAAGACAATTATTTATTAAAGTACAACAACAACATAAACAAAACAAAAACAACTTAATTTATTTACAACAATATTGGAATAAAAAAATTACCAAAAAAAGCACTATTCATTTTATTTTTTATATTGAAAAAATGCTGGTGGCAGC
Source organism: Paykullia maculata (assembly GCA_003055125.1). NCBI lineage: Eukaryota > Metazoa > Arthropoda > Insecta > Diptera > Rhinophoridae > Paykullia > Paykullia maculata. The sequence goes on from NDXZ01000343.1 coordinate 17,833, forward strand.
AGTGAGTTTTACATTAAGTTCATTGAACTTTTACTATAATGAAAGTGGTTGTGTGTGTGTGTGCTATGGCCCAAAAAGTAACATACATATACACAGACAAATAGGTACTCTCATACCTACAAACATAAAAGCATACTTTACATATACATACATATAATACACACATAGATAGACATATGTACATACATGCATACTTATGTATGTAACTACATATGCATATGTATGAATGTAAGTACTTAAGCATTCGGAAAGCACTTTTTGGAACACGAGTGGCAGACAAAGTGTATAATGAAGATAAATAAAAATCTAAATTCTTTTATTAGTTACTTATGTATAGGTATAAACTAAGGGAATTTTGAAAGAGACTGCAACCACATCGATGCAGAAAGATCAAATAGCAAATTTGATAATGGGCACGCCTATGTACCTACATAGATATACCAGCGAAGACGAAGTTTTGTCTTCCTTTTAGAAATGGGTAAATTTATAATCGAATTCGGTTAAAATTACAAAATTCCGTAGAAAATTCAGAGAATAATATTACAGGAATTGTGCAAATATATAAAAACAATAAAGGCTTGTTAATTAAAGTCACACAGATCTATGTACATAAACTCGATCACACATAACTATGTACATAAGCCTATGGGTATATCGGCTTAGAAGTTCAAAATATTCATTCTACTACAATTAAATTAAATATTAAAAGACAATTAATTTAAAAAAATATTAAATCCTTAAAGCTTTGAAAAATATTTGCGCAATTAAAAGATTCACCATCGTACATTTAAATTTTCAACATAAGAAGTTAAATCTTATTGAGGAAGTTTTACTTAATTTGTATAAAAAATTATCTAATGTGTATCTATTTCATAATAATTTAATAACTATGTGTGTGTGTGTATGTATGTATTATGGAAGAGGAAACTTAAACTTAAAAAAACACTAAATTAACCTTAACTAACGGTATAATAGGGGGCCATTGTACTCTCTTTTTTTCTGTTGTCGACAAACATAAAAATACTCTGCCCATCAAATCAAACTATAAAAAAAAGTTTATTACCTTCTTTCTCTTATGGTATTCTATAAGTATCTATATACATACTTGCATACCAGGGATGGAGAAATAAATACGATTGTACCTTAATAAACGTAAAATATTTCGGCTTAATTGACTTTTATAAAACTTTACATATACCTTAAAATCCCATGACAACACAATTTTATAATTTAAAAGAAGACAGTGTAACGTCCATCATAAGGAAATATTCTCTTGCAAACACATATACATACATATATGTATGTACTTCTTCTTAGCACATTGAATTCATGTGGTAATA
>NDXZ01000344.1:0-14033 GCA_003055125.1 Paykullia maculata
TCGATAATGTGAACTACCTTGGTGTTATTAGTTCACATTAGCGCGAGTTTACTGTATAGCGATATGTCAAAAATTAAGGCAGTTGCATGACATACTTATGTAAGTATAACTAAAGAATGGCTTGTCCTATTTGGTAAGATGAAAAACCTAAAGTTCGACAACAAAATTATCTTGAATGAATGATTACATTGTTATTAAATTTGCTCAGTGGTTTAAGAGATATCGGAAAAATTGTGCCAAAAAAATTATTTAAAAAAAAATTTTTTTTTTTTAAATTCGCAAAAAAAGTGAAACAAAGAAATAATTGTTTGTCCAGTAGCATATTGTAAAATAAATTGAGCCTTTTTCTATTGAAATTGTTGTACAACTTTTGATTTTATAGCCTGGTACTCTGTTCGAACGTGCAGGAAATGTTGAGCAACTTGTATTATTTCGCACGAAAAATTTGACATGTTGCAAATGTTAGATGGATAACACTTGCAACATTTTGAAAAATTTGTCGGTTTTATTCGTTATAAGTGTACGACATTGTTTTGCGTAGGTAAACAAAAACCATATGCTTCGTGCGAAATAAGTGCAGCTCATATTATTTCGTACGGAGAATAAAATGTTGCTAGAAACATTTCGTATATATTTCACATAATGAACAGAGTACAACTCTATCAACATTTTTTCATATGTATTTCGCAGAAGTTTTTTTTAAATTGAGTTTTTCAATATTTCGCACGAAATACTGAACAGAGTACTAGGCTTATTATATAAAACAAAATCTGGCATAAGTACATAACTTCAAATAAGAATGTAATACATATTACAAAATTTTCAAAATGGGTTTTGTTATAAAATTTTATATAAAATCAAAAGTTTTACACACTAATTTTAATAAAAATATAGCTCAATTTGTTTTAAATATACTTTGCAAAATGTTACTGGACAAAAAAATTATTTCTTTGTTGCATTTTTTTCTTTTGCGAATATTTGAAAAACAAATTTTGTATAAAAAATATTTTTTTGGCATAATTTTTCCGGTATATTTTAAGCTACTAACCAAATTTAATGATAATTTATGCATATATTTAAGATAATATTGTTGTAGAATTTTGGAATTTTTATAAATTGACAAGCCATTCTCCAGTTACACAAATATATGTCCGGCACCTGTCTTCATTTTTGACACAACGCGACGTTATCTCTCTACCAAAAAATACCGGATGTTTCCTATGCTCTGGACTTTAAATGATCCAATTTAGGGCTCAATCATTTAATATATTAAATTTAATATATAGAAAAGAGACCACATTGCAATGTTCAAGTCAACATGTTAATAACGTAAAGAAAAACATATGCAAATTGGATCTGGTTGCATTCTTTTTGACAGCAACAACTACGTTTGTTATGCTGTTAAGTAAAAAATTTTAAGTGGGAAATAAACAGTCACAAATATTAACTTATTCCTAAAATAAGAAAGTACATAATAAAGAAAAAATTTTCGTGGTAACAGTGGAAAAAATAATTTAATCATTGTAAAAACCAGTCACATTTTAAGAAGTTTATGTATTAAGCAACATAATCGTACGATAATAATAATGCTAATCGTAAAGTTGAAGCTTAACATATATTATACTTGGTTTTCTTTAACAAACGTTGATAATAGTTTCCTTACCCTTTTATAAAATATAGATGATGTTTACTTTCTTTGTTTGCAGGTTATAGAATACTTTCGACTTTTTGTTTGTTTTATAAATCGTAATATTTGAAATGTTGATCTTTTTATACCCTTTACCACAGGCAACAATGGTATATATAAGTTTGCATTCCGTTTGTAATTTCTACAATATTCATTTGCGACCCCATAAAGTATATATATTTTGAACCCTTATAGATAGGGAATTCGACTTAGCCATTTCCGTTTGTTCGTCTGCTAGTCTTTTGAAATCAACTTTTCTCAGCCCCTCCTGAGGTTTTACAGACGCGTTGGTTCAAACAATCAGAAATTCCCCCTAGATTCTTGCTATTGAAAATCACCAAAATCCGAAATTAACGAGATATAAGCAAAATACATTTTTTTCTTACATAAAAATTATTATATTTAAGTGTAATACATGCCTTTTGGAAATTTGAAAAAAATTACTAATTGGCCCAGAATCAGCAAAGATATGGATAAAAAACCTATTTGGACTAAAATTAATATTAAAAAAAAAATCAAGTTTTCTACGCTTTTAAATACTTTTCGGACATGTAAATACATACATAGGTATATATACACACATACATACAAACATAAATACACGTAGTAAAGGGTATATAAGATTTGGCACAGCCGAATATAGCGCTATTACTTGTTTTATTTCATTTTGTCAATTTTTGTCTTGTTTTAAAAAGACTTTAACGTGATTAAATCCAGAGTAATAAATAAAATTGTTAAATATAGTAAAATATATATTGATAAATATAAATTAAAAACAAACGAAATACACTTTAATAACAATGTTTAATTTGTATGCAAATTTAAATACCTTAAATAAACAGAATCAATCAATCAATCAACCGGTTTTTGTATTTTTCTATTTAACTTCTTTTTGCAAAAATTTAATATATTTTCTCTTTAACTTGAAAAACTTTTACTACAAACACAAAAACGTAACATTTAATTTAGTAAAGGCATGAAATTGTTAAAACCCTATTAAAAAGCAAAATGTGTATCATTAAAAGTTTAATATTGTTAAACTAAAAAGAAATCAAATTAAAAGAATTCATTGTCGTTTAGTGTTGTTAATTCAAATTCATTTAGTTCGATTTTATGAGAGTAATTTGGCAAAATTGGAAAAAAATTCAGCAGGATAAACTTTTCTCATTACTATACCCAACAACTACAAATATATATTATATATGTATGTGTGTGCGAGTGTGTCGGTTGGATAGTACTTTAGCCAATTTAATTCTATTGTGTTGTTTTTTTTTTTTGGTATATTAAAAAAATATATATGTATATATGTAGTTTGATAATAAAGTTTGATTTTCTAACAAAAAGCTACATGTTAAACGTGTGCTGACTGGCCGTTTTAGTGCCGACAATGCGGCAGTTGCTGTTGATTGTGCTGGTATTATTTTGGCTGTTTTACAATTTTGGCTCATTAGTCAATGGCCATTTAAACGACAACACGTTTTCCGCCACTAACACACAAATACTAAAACAAACTGAAAGATATACATTTAACTAAATATTTGCTGTGACACACACACGTTTATTCGTTCTCTTTCTAGCGCATACCTGCAATTTTATTTTAAATTTAATTATGAATTTCTCTTATTTTGACTTGAATGCCACATGCTGTTCTATTAGTACGCACATCCTGTAGCTGCCTGCTACTTGACTGCCTTACTGACGTTTAATTTTAGATTTCTAAGTGGCTTTTTTTATTGCTGCGTCCGTTCACTTTACGTAGATACGCGTCAGTTGAAAGGAATTAAAAAAAAGGAAACTCTTAAAAAAACATACACATTTTCAAGTATACTTGACTAAAATACGGATGTACAACCTTTCTCATAATATGCTCGAAACGGATACTTTAAGTAAATCAAAATAAAAAAATATTTAAAGGCTCTTTATTAAAGGTGTTTGATAAATTTTGATACAAATAATTTAATTTAATTGGATTTTAGAAGGCACTCAAAGTGCTTGATTTTTTTCATTTAGTGTCAATAAGTAGAAAATTATATCTTATGGAGGTGAGAGTCTATTGTTTTTATATTATTAAAGAAACAGTTTTGAAAATATGTATCTACCCTGCTTTTATGATAAAAAAATGACCAATTTTGATCCAAACTTTTTTAAATTTTTAGAAAAAAAAATTAATCAAAGAAAATGTAATAAAACACCAACTTATTTGTAATTTTTTTCTTCTTAAATAAAGAATACAATTGACCGAAATAGTTCTTAATTCACTCCATTTCATATTATATTTAATAATTGTTTATTTAATTAAAAAATTGGTTTGGGAAAATATCACCTGAGCTGACATTTTAAATTAGTATTTAATAACATTGAACAAATTATAACAAAAAGGTTTTAACTTTATAAACTGAAATTCCTATACCTTTTAATTAAGCTTGTAAGAGTTCAAATAAAATTTATTATCAATAAGTATTTAAAATAAAATGAAAGATGGTTTATAAATCATTTTTAAATAAAATTGATGTGCATCAGTTTCATAACGCTTAAAAAGGATACTGTTCTTTATATTTTCAATAAAGTTGATTTAATAATAGCAAAAGATAACCTTTTTTATGCAACCCACAGCCATATATATGCTTTAGTTAGATCAAAGAAGATATTTTTTGTCAAACTTCGTTCCTTTAGAATTTTTCAAAGAACTTCATGGCATCTTTAGCAACATTTTTGAGTCCGTTTGGGACCCTTGACCAATAGTTCTACTTTTTTAAACTAACCCATTTTTTAACCTAACTTTTTTGTCCATAGTATTTTTGAATTGTAATTTAATTTTCTATACTGCTAAACAATTTGTGAAAATGTCTTCAATGCCAGTTTTAATGATGGTTTCTACCGCTTTAACTTATAAATACAATATCAGTAGGAAATTATATTTTTGTTTAGTATTAAATTTGCAAATACATATAATATGTTACAAATATCTATTAAAAGTTTATTATTTGCTTAAATTTTTAACATTTGATTGTTCATTATTTTAAATACACACAAAGGAACTTTAAGCAAGACTCTTCAAAAAATATTGAAGCTTGGCTTGGTTTTGGGGTTTTAAGATAAAACTTATCGAGACTCTTGTCTCTACTTCTGAGACAAAAAGGTTTAATTGTTACACTGTTTTTATTGATAACCTGGTTTCTCTTGCTTACTTTGATTTGGCGGGCGACACTAAAGCAAAATTCCCAAATAAATTGTAGAAATAATGGTTTAACTTAAATTTAGTTAGAATCGCACTACTACTACAGACGACAAGACACTTTTAACCCTTTCGGGACTACTGGGACAGTACGTCCCATAAATTTTCAAACCTTCGTATTTTCTTTATTTTGAATACAATTGCTTATCTAAATAAGCCAAAAAACAGATACAAGTGTCCACTATGAAATGCCATTAAAAATTTAGCATATTCACGCCAGTTGACAATGAAGTTCACAACATCGGTGAAATTTAAGCAGCTTTGATCGAAAAATTGCTAAAAAATCTGGCAAAAGAAGCTTTATTAACTTAAATTGTGTTGCTTTGTACAAAAAAGTATTTGATCTTTTAAATTAAATTGGTTGGTGGTGTTTTATAGTAATTAACGGTTAACTACAGCTAATTTTGTAAAGTTGGGATATATAGTCCCAAAACGGTTTTAACGTAGGACTTATTGTCCCAATGCAAGCCTTGAAGATCTTGAGAGTATTGTGTGTGAAGGATCAGACTTTGATATCGATTTTTGGTATTCTGGCAGTTAGTATTTGACTGAGAAATCTTATGATACTAAAACTGCTTTAAAAACTGTCGATAATCTCAATGTCTTATGAGCTGAAGGAAAAATATAACGAGTCACTTCCAACTGTCCACTGGGTAAATGTAATTGCTGTGCACCAAAATTTGTACATACAGCTTGTGCATTCTAACTGCTGAACGAACTATTCAATGTCTGGAAATTTTAAATTATCGTACACAGTCAAAGCAAAACCTAACCGATTCTAATGAAATCCTTATATTCCTTGGTGTTTCATTGATTATGTATCATAACAAGCTGCCAATTCTGAAGGACTATTAGAGCAAAAATCCTTCAATGGGTAATTCAGTTAAATAAAAGTGTACATATATCATGAGATCCATTTTTTTTTGTTAAATTACCGTTAAAAGACTTTCTGGTCCCATGGCATGGTTTTCGAAGAAAGTAAAAGACGAGAAAATTGTCCACAGGAGGAAAAAGTCCCAAGCGTTTATAAACTGATAGTTTCAACATTGCCGCTGCGTTCGATTTACTTCACTTGGGGTCGAAAAGCGCACAAAGATGATATGATCAGGCTGCAACACCCCCTTAGTGCTTCAAATGTTTAAGGCCATTTCACAAATTAAATCCCTAATTACAATGTTACTATACAATAAATAAGAAAAATAAATCGGAATTTCTAGTGATAACTTTCCATCTTTATATATTTTTTTTATTTTTTAATACTCGATTAGATTTAATACACACGATTAGTTCGAGATTATATATCCCAGGATAAAAGGACGATTTCAGGATTTCTAAGTATGCAAAACCAATTTTTTGTGCCATGTCTCTAAGAATATGTAACAATATCTACCACAAATATCTCGGTTTTTAAAACAAAACTCCGAAAGGGTTAAATACGCAAAGCTGTACAGATTTAAGATAAAACAAGAAAGCAACCTGTGTAACTGATCAGGTAGTTTGATTTGTTGATAACAGATTTGGTGTCGAGCAACAAACATTGCTTTTCAAAAAAAGAAACTTTTTAAAGCAAACTTTTTATTACAACTATATACATATTTTTTTACTTTTCATCGAAAACTTTCAGTAACTTTGATCACACTTTTGCATGTGCTTCAGATTACACATCACAGAATGAATTTCTTAATAATAATTTGAGGTAGATAGACCTGCAACTATAAACAATAATAAAGGAAACAAAATTTTTATTTGAATATTTGAAAGCAGTTTTTATCTTCTTTATTAAATAAAAACCAGTAAGAGCGCTATATTTGTGCCAAATCTTATATACCCTTCACTACCTGTATTTCCGAAAAAATTTTTTTTTGCCGATATCTCGAAATTTTTTTTATTTCTCAAAAGACATGTGTAATTTCTAATTGTTCGATACTAATAATGCGTTCGTACAACGTCGGAGGGCTGAGAAAACTTGATTTCAACCCTAATCACCTTAGGTGAAGGGTATAAATAAATAATTTTGGATGTTTTGTGTGTGCAAACATTTTTATAGTAACAATTTGAAGTTAAATTGGAGTCAACATGTTGAAATAAATAACAATTTAATATTTAAAAAAAAAACTTTAGCCAAGTTGAAAATGTAAGAAATAATAAAACAAAATTTATTTGTTTTCTAAAATATTTGTAACACTGTAAGCTGCTTTGCCTAGCACCATTAAAGTTTAAAAAAAAATTCTAGTGCATGTATTCAGGTGCAAACACCGTGTAAACTTTTGCATTTACTAGTCGGGCTAATTAAAAACGTGACTTGTCGTATGTGTGTTATATTTAGCTACAAACAACTTGTAACAGGTTGCAAGGCGTATACAAATGTATGCTTTTCGTGCTGCAACTAAATATCATCATGATTGTACAAAATATTTGTATAATTTTGTTTTAGTACATTTGCTGATTTTTTTTCGCTTTGTTTTTTGTACCTCGAAGCGTATGAATAACATTTAATTGCGTTATTTGCTTAAACGCGATTAGATATGTTTTACAAAATTAAAACCAACTGAGATTATTATATATTTACAAATACAACAATGTATCATATATATATAAGTGTATGTCGAATTGAATTAATTTTAAAAATACGGTTTGTTTACTTAAACACATAAGATAATTAAAGGGTTAAACAATGTACTTCATCTGCCAGAATGGTAAACGCACACATAATTGTTTCTGTATTACCATCGTTATATTTTATTTGTAGAAAGTTTTGAAAAAAAAACGTGCATTTAACCAAAATACATAATAAATTAAACAAACATACATTTTTTGCTATAATTAGATTGACAAAATGTTATGGAAAAGTAAACAACGGGAATGTGTACGAATATTTATGTTAAACAAATTCAAACAGCTTTAAGAAAGATTAAGACTTTTCCTTCTGAAACTATAGAGAAAATTTCTATTTGTATTAAGGCTTAAGTTATTTGAAATTCTCTTTGATAAGAAATTCCTGCTTTAATATGCCTCGTCTGAATTATATAACACAACTAAATAAATTTATATACTCAACCAAAAGTTCATATAGCATTAACATAATATCTTTGATATTGTCTTAATCAGGGGCGGCCAAACCAAATGTTCTTACTTACCACTTTGGAAATTCATCATACGCCGCAGGCCGCATATAAAATTATTGATTCCCATATTAGATTAAGAAACACTAAAGACATTTTTACAACATATTGAGATATTATTATTGTCTTAATTAGTCTTACATGTCAATATATATAAATAACACTGTGAGATAAAAAAAAATTGTTTGCAAAGTACACAGAATTGGCTATATAGGTTCAATAGTACTATTTGAGCTGAGTAAAACTATAGCTCAATTTTGCAATTAAAGTTCGCGTTTTAATTTTATGGGCCTTAACATATTGCGATACTTGGTAAATTTTCCGAAAAATAATACCATAACCTTTTAGCCGATAACTCATACAGTCTAGCGTTTCAATATCTTTGGCCAAGTTGTAGGTAGGTATTTAATAAGCATCAGCAAAAATCAGATTTTTCTTTACTTTTTTGAGCATAACTCGCAAGAATCGTTCTTTTTTCCCATACCATCTTCTACAAAAATAAAGCCAGAGTAAAAAAAACAACTTTTTGGACCATACCTATACGATCTGAACATCTTTAGACAACTTACAGTAGCCCAATAAAATCTACATACAGTGCAAAAATATATGCATTTTCGAATATTTTATTAATAAAACTATATTTATTAAAATAAAAGACTTAAAACTATAAAATATTAGCGAATTTGCATGACTTAAAAATAAAAAAAATATATTTCAGTTAAAAAAAATATCACAAATAAGTGAACATTTATTTTTTCTAGACTTTGTTTTATAAAAATTGTTATATAAAAATTGACAGCCTTGGAGTTTTTTTACTGTTTTGTATATTTAAGTATTTGGGCTACTGTGTATAGCAAAAATTTACTTTTTTTTTGCGAAAAACACCGTTTTTTGAAGGAAATTTTTTAATGTTTTTAAGTATACCAATACAATCTGAACGGGTCTAGTCCCCCTAAATAATTGATGGTCAAAAAAAATTTTTTTTAAAATAATGTAATAAAACATCTTTCTTTTCTGTTGTGTTTAACTATTTGTTAAGTATATTCAGAACATTTTGAGACCCCTTTCGACTATATATGAAGATGAAATTTTCAGAAATTGTTAACATTTATATATATATAACTTAGGGTTACTGCCGATTGCCGAGAATATTGTAAAACCAGGCCTAAAACTTCAGTGCTAAAAATTTTAGCCAAATCTCACAACGGCTTCGGGACCCGCATTGAGTTCAAAAGTCTGATATATTCAAACTTATATATTATATTAAATAAATTTGTGAAACTCCTTTACTTTGTCATTATTTTACAAAAATAAATAAATTTGTTTGCTTTTATAAAAAGAACAGGTAAAACAAAGTTTTGAAAGTAACCCTAATATACCCTTTGGGTCAAACTAACCCACAAACTATATTATTTATTAATTCTTAAATATATAGTAAAATGGTCTAATTATTTCTTATATTAAAGTTCTCAGTATCACATTTCTTTCGAATACATGCAATGTGTACTACTGACTTTGGCAATGACAGAGCGCCAAACGCAAAACGTTAGTGCCTGTAAAAAAAGAATATAACAGTTGGTTGTGCAAGTAGTACATCAGTACAGGGTTGGTCTTATGGAATTTATTTTTTTTTAAATCAGAATTATTTTTTCCTATAATTTGACAAAGTGTGATGAACCTCGTGGGCCGCGGGTTGGCCACCCCTGACATAAATAAACTATGTTTGTATGATTTTGTATTCATTATGTAAACTTAATAACATAATATTATTGTTATTATGTGAATTTGTATCACATGCATAAATATAACAGGCTGATGATATCGATTTCGTAATTTGCTTTAGTTAAAGTTTTACAAATGGATTTCTGCCTGCTCTTTCCAACTATGTGAGGATATTTTTTGTTTGCTAACGCAAAAGGAAATTTATATAAATTATGTCGATATAACAAGGATTATTGGAATATAACTTTCACACTAACCGAAACGTTTTTTATTTGAATTGGGGTTGCCGCAATAAATTGTTTTAATACAAACGAAACTAATGAATGGAAAAAACATATTTTTTCCAGATATTTTATTTTAATTGAAACATGACATACATTTAGAAAGACTTTATATAAAATATCGCGCAAATTATCTGGCTGTTAAATATGCAATCTTTTTATAATTTAGCTGTTATAAGTTTGAGGTGATTTTTACTTCTTCCTTCAATACGCTAATAAATGTATGCTGGTTATCATAAAAAAAAATTATTAGTTTACATTAACAATCACTATGTAATTATAACTAGATGTTATTGTAATTTAAAAATTAACATACTTTTAATTCATAATGGAAAAACTTAAGAACAACGTTTCAGGTAACTGAAAACCTGCAGTTACAAGTAATTGTAGAAAATTAAATAATATTTGTATATTAGTGTACATTGCCGTGGATGGCAAGGGTGAATATGAGTCATTTCATTTGTAATTCCTATGATTTATATACTTGACCCGAATATTTTAAAATAGGAAAACCGATTAAACGATATCCGTCTGCTCGTGTTTAGAAGTTCTTTGAAATACTTTACTTATACAAATCAGAAGAATCGGTTTATTAATGGCCTTTGTTTTTAACTTAAATTATAATATAAAGATTTATTTTGGTCAGCCCCTTTACCTATTATAGTTCAATTAACAATTATTATTTACCTACGATTTTTATTGTTTTTAAATCTGGTAACACAAATGTTTTAACGGCCATACGGTGTTTTTCAGTAAAAATACATGCAGAACAAATAAGTGAATGGAAAATCAAATATAAACAAGTGAAACCATAATTAAAACGTGTGCCAAAAAAAAACAACAAGTGAAATTAATTGGGCACCAACCCATGTAGACAAAAAAACTAATATTCCAAGTCACAATTGAATACAAACAAGCAAATCCAACCCACTGAATATTTGCTATAATTATGCATTTCTTTTTCATCTTTTTTGTAATTAAAAATTAATTTTAGTATTTTGTTGATTAAAAGCAATCTTTTGTTTGAAATAAATATGATATTTTTAACAGCTGCACGGTGTATCAACTTTCTTGGGACATACACAATTTTAAATACCCAAATGTAGTAATAATGCGTTTAAGTTTATTTTTAATTAAATATTTTCTATTCTAGAATTAAAAAAACATTAATTTCAGTTTCTCTGGCAAAAGAAAAATGAAAAAAAGCAAACAAAAAATACATACATAAAATACTAATTTGTATTGCTTTTATGTCATGAACGTTAAAGGAAAATGGGGAAAATAAGTTTTTCGTTCTAAAGATTGTTTTCTTCTTGTTGATATCCATGTTGAAATACAAATATCTAAACAACAAGTAGTTGCACCGAAATGGGATGGATAAATTTCAAACCCCTTAATAAAAATTCTACAATAGTTAGGATTTTAAATGGCATTGAACTAAATCAACAGCTTTATCATCTTATATCTTGCGCTAAGCTTTGATTTTTTATCATAAGTATTTAAAGGTTGTACGTTTTTTAAAAATGTAATTTAATTTACATAAAGTTTGTAAACATTTAAATATTAATTCTTTTTTACAGATACTTCATTTATATATTGTCGACATTTTTCTTTTTACAACGATGCATTTGCACGTAGACATAAATGGTCGTGAACATGATGTCAATTAATACATTATATTATTCTCTACGAAAATATTTAGTTGTCACAAGCAGCTGCAATTATGTTTATATTAAGACTAGCTTTATCCGAATAATCAAGGTTACATATGCATTTATTGTTTGACATTTATTATATATGAATATAAAACTGATTTGCGTTTGCCTATAAAAATAATACGTTTAATTTAATCACAAAAATCATTTTATTTGCAAGCATTTTTTCCATTGACAACCATATTATGGTATTAATTAAACATATATGTACATTCTCTGCCAAAATAATACTAGTACTAAAGGAAACAGAATTCAAATACGGATATTTCGGTATCATTACCGGTAATAATTTTAAACGGTACATAATCGGTATCGGTATTAAAAGCTGTTTCAATGCCAACCCTGATCTGAATTCGCATTTGATAATATGTATTATGTTTTCGATTATTTTTATTTTCATATTAAAGTTTAAATTCGTTTCTTTAAGAAATATACTAATTAATATATTTTATATCGATATTGTTTTCAAATCGATCTCGGTCGATATATATCGAGTCAAAAATATCGATATACCAATATTTTTCGAAAACTCATAAAAACACAGGAAAAACGAAATTTATATTTAGTGTGTTCCATACATACATACGTTCCATTACGGTTGTAAATAAAATCTTGTCGCTATAGACTTCCAAATATATTGAGTGTAATCAAACATGTAATACAAAACCGGAGTGACAAAAATATCGAAATCAATATGCAGAGAAAATATCGATATATTGCAAAATAAAATATCTGCGAAATATATCGATATATTTTGCTTAACCCTAAAAAATTTGTATGTACCTACATACATATCGTTAACTAAAATCAAAAAGGCCGTAAAAACACTTTATACTTTTCAACAGGAGAAGTTAAAAATCTTATAAACTTAAGACTATTTACTTGTAAGGTGGCTTTTTATTAATAAAATCGGTATTTTTAAACAGATGTGCATGAGTAAAATTTTAGGAAAAGTTGTATTTTTGTTAATTAACAACAGTTAACATCATAACCAATAAAAAAGTCTATTTTGAATTTGTTGGTTGTTACGGCCTTTAGGATTTCAGGTGACGATATATAGTTTATTTAAAAATCTTTATATATAAAGCATTTTGTAAAAAAGTTTCTACAAATATAATTATTTTTAGTTGAAGTTTATCTTTACATGTATGTATTTCTACAAATATTAAAAATGAGTAGTAAATATTTTTTTTTTTGCAAAATATTTACAACGTTACAAGTTAAAGACACAATGAGATAATCTTACCAAGACAATTATTTAAGTTAAGAGCAGACATACCGAAAGGAACGTGCGGCAAATTTGCAAAAAACTATTAAAATAAGTGTAAATAATTAAGTTTGTTAACATATGTAGTTGCTAACCAGAATATTAATGGAATTAACTCACAAAATTAATATATTATTAATGGTCACGCACAATTGGTTTCTAATTAAAATCCAATAAGGAAATATACAAAAAAAACACACACATAAAAGAATAAAAGAAAAGAAAAATACAAAATTATAAAAAAAAGTATTGAAAATATAAGAAAGCAAAATGATAAACTTACAGAAATACATGAATTCTTACATACATTATTTGGACCCTCCCATCCTCCTCCCAGACTTTTAATGACTCTTAACGCTTCTGTTTTACTTTGCTTTAACTTAATCTCTCTCAATTAATATTTAATACGGATAAACGTTGTTTAATTTGGTTGTCTTGTCTGTTGCTAAGTTTCTTTTATTATTTTTTTTGCCAGTTTTTCTTTGTATTATGTAGTTTGGGTGTAAGCCATATCTCTGGCGGTTATCAATCAATTCATATTTATTTCTCATCGATTACATTTATAATTCAATAGAAATAATAATCAATAAAAAAAAAGAATTCCGTGAGTTTTTTAAGGCTTAAGAAAATAGTTGAATAAACAAGTAATTATTTATGGAACTTCTTTTTCACAAAATCTATGAAACTACATAAAAATGAATTTTGTTGTTATGTTAACAACACGTAAAAACAAAATGAACATTTAAAGTTCCTATACGAAAGGAGATTTGCATTTGCATGCAAATATTATTGATTTTCTCCATATTATTTTTTTAAAGCACCAAAACGATATATTATTTTATGAACTACAATCATTCAATGATCATTTTATAACATTTTATACCACCGTACATCCCAGTTAACGTTAGCTCTATTATACAGTGTAATACTGAAAACAATGCGAAATATGATTTAACACAAGATTTTAAAAGAAATTAATATAAATTGTGTAATAAAATCACCTG
>NDXZ01000350.1:676-11162 GCA_003055125.1 Paykullia maculata
TTTTTTTTTTTTTTTTTTTGGAAATTTCCCATGTCTTACCCACAAATATAATAATTTTTGTGTAAAAAAGACAAACAAAAAAAGTATTTTTGTTAATATTTCGAAAATTTTTTTTCTTTAAAATTTCCCAAAGACATGCCTACACACAAATATAATAATTTTTGAGTAAAAAAAAAAAATAATTGGTATTCGTGTTTTTTGGCTTATATATCGGTCAGTTATTAAGCTCAGGGGGATTTCTGATTGTTTGATGCCAATAACGCGTCCGCACGACACCGGGGCGTTGAGAAAACTTGACTTTAACAGACGGACATGGGTAAATCGACTTTCCTATCTATAAGGATTCAGAATATATATACTTTATAGAGTCGCAAATGAATATTATAAAAATTACAAACCTATATATACGCTTGCCACATGTATGAAGGGTATAAAAACTTGTTGTTTCCTTTTTCAAGCTTAAAATTTAAATGGTGATTGATGTGTGAGTAGTAAAATCATCAATCACACAAATACACAAAAAATATTCATCGGCAATTGTTGTCTGCAGTAAGTGTCTATAATAACTTTACAAATAAAAACTAATCATTAATTTTTAATATATAATCCTCATTCCGAAACCCGTTATTCTCTAAATCAATCCCGATTGGCATCCCTACACAAAACTATTTATATAAACGCTCTAACACTACTGGTAGTGTAGAAGGATATAATAAAGGTAAGTATGAACAACAGAAAAAACTTGTTTATTTTTGCGTTTTAAAGCACAGAATAGCTACGAAGTTCATTCTCTATTTTTGTACTTAAGTTTTTTGCATACTAAAAGCTAACACTAATACGTCTTCCCTTTAGTGTTGCCTGAATTACAAATGAAATTTACACAACCAAAGCTTTTACTCCTGTAAGGAGCATAGGGCCGTTAAAGGTTTCAGTAATAATTTTAATTTAAGACGAATGACTTATTAGGACGTAGCGTCCGATACTGGTGTTGGAGCTGCCAACATCGCTAGCAGGCATGCACTATTATGCAGGGTTTTAATCCAAGCATGTAATAGTGACCGCCCACGGTCGGTCTTCAGAGACTCGTTGGCGTGACAGGTGGACAGTGGGTGAGGTTAACATTTGGAAAGGATTGGCTATAAATACGAATAATAATATCGCATATGCTTTACTTTCCCATTAGACCCCCCTCTTTGAATAGTCTAAAATTAAAAACCAATTTAGGGATTTTAAATAAACTAACTGAACTAAGTATTTACATACAGTTGCGAGCAAAAAAAATGTAACGGTGTTTATATAAACTTTACTCCTTTCCATCTATTCCTTTTTAAAGGATGTAAAATTAAAAAAGTTTTAATTTCTATATTGACATGTTTAAAAATATTACATTTTTAAATGCAAAAGTTAAGCGAATAAAAAAGGATGTAACCATAGGGACTTAAAACAAGATACAAAAATAGTGTGTCTTTAAATTTTTATACAAAATATTTTTGTATAAAAATATTAAGTTGTGTAGGTGTTATTTTACTTATAATGCTTTTCGTATTATTATGTTGTTTAAAATCTAAAAAAAAAAAATTTTTTGGATTTCTGACTGACTAAAAAAAAGCAAAAAGAATTACAAGAAGTCTTTAACATTGCATTCCTTATTCCTAACATTAGCTAAATGACCTATTTTTCTTATTCATATTCTAACAGACAAACCTCAACAAGAGCGGCAAGCGTTGAGTTTTATTCCGCCTCGCGCTTACGCTGAAGGGACATACCTAAACAAAAGCGTTAAAGATGTGTCATAAACAGTATTGTTAACTTAAGTTTTAAACAAAACATCACTAAATAGAAATGAAATAGTGACTTAATCGCTGGATTTTACATAAAAATAGCTGAAATGGCAATATTTTTCAACAATAACAAAAGCCAGATATTTTTGTTCGCAGCCTTGTCAATATTGGATTATCCAACCGTAGTGCGTTACCGCTGGGGTATTTCGGTTTGCTTCATACAAATTGTATTGGCATGAGGATTTTTGACAGCTAAAAAACGCTTGCCGCCCTTGTTTATGTTTGTCTGTAAATAATTGTTTTTAAATTTTTTTTATATTAAAATATTTAAAGTTAATATATTTTAGAGAGACCGAATTGTTTTTATTTTATATTTTATGTTTGTTAAATATATTGAATACTATTTTTATTTAAACAATGTTTTAAAAGAGGATGATGTTTTTTTTAAAGCATGTAAGCTAACCGTTTCTTTCGTTGTGGTTTTTTTAAATAAATTTTAAGCTTCTCATTATATGGACTCAAGCCATCTGCTGTTGTAAAATTCAATTTAAATAGTTTTTGAAAAATGTTTAATATTTAAAATCTTTCTTTAAAAATTTTATTAAATTCAATAAAATAAATTCAAAAAAATTTTTATATATATATTCTTAGGATTTTGTCTTGTCAAAATACATAGCAAAATAAGTCCACACTTAAACCACGAGTATTGCCAGAGGCCAACCAAATATGATTCCAAAAAACAAATTGCATTTCATTAAGACAAAACTAAAAATTACCCGACCTTCATACTTCAATATACAAATACATATATTTATATAAAAATCCTAAATTTTATTATCCTTACACACTTAAAGCACAAGTTAATCATGAGCACCCAACAATGTATGGAACTTACAACAAAGGCCCACAACAGCAAAGTTGCTGACGAAAGTATACTCGCATTACTATTTCCACTTTTAGCCCAGCATTGGGTAGACAGACGTACGCAAAACACGAGTTAAACCACATTCACATATCATCCAGCAGAGAGGGAGACAAGTGTACAACGCTGTTTATATAAACCGTGTTACGGCAACAAAAATCTTGAAATCTTAAAAGACAAAGAATACTGGATGTAAATGACATTAACCCCGGCCAAAGGATCATAAAACTGCCGTTGTAATAATGAAACCAAAAACGGCAGGAAACAATTAGATTCTCTATAAGAGATGAAACGGTTAAGGAGACCAAATGGTAAACAAAAAAACAACAGCTGTCTAAGGCCCTTTAGGAATCGAGATTGTTTAAGATATTCTTAGTGTGCTGTGGGAAAATAAGTTCTCAAGGAAAACACAGTTTTTGTTTGACAAAAACAAAACAATATAAACAGCCTCGTGGCCAGGTGAGCTGTAAATGTTTGTGATGTACGAAACTCGCGTGAGAATCGACGAACGAAAGTGTTTCCCACGGTACGTAGAATGTGTGTGCAGTAACAGAAAAAAAAGGTCCTTTTGCATGCCTTAGCATTAATTTCCTTCCTTTAAGGTTTAATACAAAAACAATGTTTTTATAAGGGTGCAAACATCGTTGTGTATAAGAACTTACAATAAGAAATAGCTAAACACTAGCGCAAGCATACACACAAACACACACTCCCATATATCCATACATATTCACTTACAAGAAATGGGGGTTGTATTACTGTTTCTTCATTATAAAATGACTCACACGTTCATTTAACCAAGAGCGTAGAGAAATGACGAAAGAGAGTTTCAAACATGCATTCCTTAGCATTTCAGTTGGTTGAGGGTTGAAGTGCAGCCGAGTATTAGTTATATGGGAGAGTTGGTTGTGGTTGTGTTGGGTATAAAAAGTGGGGAGAGTGTGTTGTTTAGGTACATTACGTCTTACCTCTTTGAAGCGTGCACATCAGTAAAAGAAATAGATAACTACATTAAAATCAAAAATATTAAAAATACTTGTTGCTTTAAATAAAAAACCAAAAAATAAAAATGTCTGTACAAATGTCGGAAATGTCCAAAACCTATCAATACCGCAAAGTAATGAAACCCATGTTGGAACGCAAACGACGGGCTCGCATTAATAAATGCCTGGATGAATTAAAGGATTTAATGGTGGCCACTTTGGAATCGGAAGGGGAACATGTAACACGTTTGGAAAAAGCCGATATCTTAGAGTTGACCGTGACACATTTGCAAAAAATGAAAAAACAACGCAAATTGAGCAGTTCTAACGGTAACACAACCATGAATCAGGCCGAAGGCTTTCGTTCCGGTTATATACATGCTGTAAATGAAGTTTCCAAATCATTATCGGAACTACCCGGTGTTAATGTCTCCTTGGGCACCCAACTAATGACACATTTGGGTCAGCGCCTCAATCAATTACAACCGCCTGTTAAGCCAGCTTTACCCCTGAACAGTCCCTTAACTGTGCAAATTAATGGCACCAACTTTAAAGGTCACTATGCGGTACCCATTTCACCTTTGTCCAGCTATTCTACCAGCCCAAATTCCAGCATTGGCAGTGATAAACAATCTTCTTCGCATCTTTTAGCCACCTGCCCTTCTACACCCATCGATGTCACCAGCATTGATGTAGAAGCTGAGGATGAGGAGAATGTGTGGCGACCTTGGTAAAACAAGAAAAACTTAACATACCTCGAGATACCTCCCTCTAATTCAAAATGTCTTCCAAAATGGCTTAACTTACCGCCTTTTATATAATTTATAATTAAACTTAAAAGAAAAAGCTTTAAAATATTTAATTAAAACTAATTGTTATGTGATAGGCTAAGTAAGCAAATTGTTAAATTATTTATAAGAACAAAATAATATTATTAAAAAAAAAAATTCTTACAAAAACTAAAAACATAAAATCTTTTTTAAATTAAACAACTTCCTGTTATTGAATTTTAAAAAAATTCTAGTCACGATTTATGACTTTTTTATAGTTTTTCACTTTAATAGTTCAAGGTCTCTTAACTAATTTTCAGGTGATTACTGAAAAACCGGCTCTAATTTTAATTTTCTTTTCTAAAAAAATTTTACCTAAAAAAAAAAATAAAAAATTCACATACATTCTTGTATAAAAAAAATTTCATAGAATCCTATTTAAACACGTGTTGAGACAATAGATTCTGAAAAGAATTCTAGGGGATACCAACATAATTTCTTCTTCTTTTTCTCATCATCATTTTCCACAATGTCATTTTATAATTATAGACCAAGCAAAGAGTAAAAAAAACACAATAAGAATATTAAAAACAAAAGATTTTTTTTTAATACACACACACACTAACATACACACTATCTATGTATATTATAGCATTATTTCGAATACGATCAATACAAACTAAAGTAGTATGAGTGAAAACAAAAAAGTCTATAAAATAAACCCTTAAAAGATAAGATTAGTTAGGAGCGTATCTAATCAGTTGTATTGTCATCTTTGGGTCTGTCCATATGTCCGTCTACCCGCTGTCAGTCAAGACTTTATATTCAGTCAATGACTGTCAAAAAGTTATTCTTGAAAGTTTGAGTATTTGAAACATCAACCAACCACCAAGATACAAATTCATGCAACTAAGACCCTTTTTGTTTTGTTTGGTTTGTTAAGATAGATATGTTTTTGCCTTTTTATTGGTCTCCATTCTTTTTGTTTAACTATTTATCAATTTGTATCCCTTTCGTGACAAAAATTGCTGTAAAAAAATTTTGAAATTTATTTCTCTTTACATCTTAAAGGGACATGACATCTATGTTTAAGGTTTAAACCTTAATTTTTTTAATTAAACACACATCCATATGCACATACATACATACATCTTTGTCAGCGATGATGGTAAGAATTAATCAACTCATGACTTGGTTTTCTATTATTAGAAGTCGCAAGTAGAGAAACTCGAAATTTGTATACCCTTCACCAGAGGTGACAAGGTTATATATGGGTTTGTCATTCTATTTGTAATTTCTACAATATTCATTTGCGACCCCATAAAGTATATATATTTTGGATCCTTATAGATAGGGAAGTCGATTTAGCCATGTCCGTGTTTGTCTGTCAAGTTTTCCCAGCCCCTCCGATGTCGTACGGATGCGTTAGTAGTATCAAACAATTAGAAATTCTTCTTAGAGATGTTTGCTATTGAAATCCAGTAAAATCGCTTAATAACACTGCTCAGCAGCAAAATCCTCCATTAAATAAAACTATGTGGACTATATGGATTTTGATGCGCTGAACTCAAATCCGTTGTCGGTTTTCTTCCATCAGATCGGGATTTTTTTTTATGGACGTGGCAAATTTTTTCCCCTAAATTAGTCAGGTACGGAGACATATTTCATCCTAACTCGAGAACCAGTCATCCGATTCAAAGAACCAGTCGATCCGATCAAAAGTTAAACACCGGAAGATGTGTAACAAAATTTTATTTATTTTAGTCGAATAAAATTTTTCTCCATCTCTTATCGTTTTTGAATTATTCAGAAATTAATGAAGAAAAAAATTTTTTTCGTGCAAAATTCGTAATCTTTTTCAATTTAAAAATGGAATTAAAAAAAATATAAAGCAAATATTCAACATTTTGCACTTTTTTCAGAGAGCTACTTATCTTAGAAATAAAAAAAGCCATAAACCATAAAAATCGGTTAAAAAATGTAGATTTTATTGTCAATTTACCGCAGACACCCAATAATGACCAAATATGTGTAAACAACGTCAGAGTGGGCGCACTAAAGCTCTATGTAGCATCAATGAATGGCAACTCTTATTTAAAATAACACAAAATTGTTTATGCGTACCTGCGGTAAATTG
Source organism: Paykullia maculata (assembly GCA_003055125.1). NCBI lineage: Eukaryota > Metazoa > Arthropoda > Insecta > Diptera > Rhinophoridae > Paykullia > Paykullia maculata. Next base: position 7,270 of record NDXZ01000350.1, read on the forward strand.
ACAATAAAATCTACATTTTTTAACCGATTTTTATGGTTTATGGCTTTTTTTATTTCTAAGATAAGTAGCTCTCAGAAAAAGTGCAAAATGTTGAATATTTGCTTTATATTTTTTTTTAATTCCATTTAGTTAATTCCATTAGTCTTCTTTTCATTATCTTTTTGCAAATCTATACAAAAATGTATAATAATTATTAAAAAATTTTTGCAATTACAATTTATGGAAAATGCAGAACTTCTAATCGTTGAAACGGCAACGCTTGTCGAGTTTTTGTAGAATAATAAGGATAAAATTTTCTTAATAATTCTTTACTAGCAAAAAGTAAACAGTAAAAAAAATCCAAACATTTTGTAATTTTATACGTTTCATCACTCCTCTTTACTTTACTTTACTCCATCAAGCTTGTGCTAGTAAATATGATCAACATAAACATCCTTTACCATTGAAATTACCAACATAACCAGACCCCTTAATACCACCATATTATAAGGAACCCTTTTGAATCTTAAATTACACTTGTTTCAAAAGCACTTGTGACAACGTACAGATCACAGAGCTAGAAACCGATGAAACAGTCAAGCAATACGAAATAACACACTAAGGAATAAGAGTATTTTCAAAGACCACATACGAGATAAAAGAACATAGCTAAACTACCAGGATAATCAAGCATATTGCAGCAAATGAGTACATACATACATATCAAAGTTTTAAATCAAAATGACCGCATGATCTATCCCCCTTAAATAAATAAATCATGAGTATGACGATGGCCTAGAACAAAGAGGACTCAACAACTCAACTCTTAAATCACATACCGGCATATGAGTATAACACACATAACAAACACGTTCTCGTAGTTCATCCAATATATGTATGTATGTATCTAAGATCATGCTCATATTCATGCAGCCGGTTTAATAACAAGATCTATAATCAACATAGATCACCTATAATAATCAATATTGGTGCTGTTGTGTTTGTTACCCCATTATTAAAATTATATTGAAATCAACGTTAAGGGTTACAAAATATGTACAATAAATATATTATTCTGTCCATAAAAAAAAAAAAAAAATAGACAGCCGGCTGCCAGCGATAGTTCGAATTGTAACTTTCATTCGATATTATCATTGGACTTGGTGAAATTCACAAACAACAACGACCTTTGATATAAAGGGAGAAAAAACAACAACAACAACAAAAGGCAAATAATGTTAAGGCACACATAGAAAGATATAAAGAGGTACGAAGATAAACCCCAACATACCCACATATACTTACATATGTACATACATACATACTAACGACAATACTAACAACACAATGTAAACGAAATGTTAAAAGAACTTATTATGTATGATCACCGTGCAATCCGTTCGTTTATATTTACATTTATCTTTACTTCAACGAGGCTGGTTTAGTAATTAATTAAAAAAACAAAATGACTTTATTATTTATTTGTGTATATGTACATATATTGAATGAATAAAACCTGTACATATCTTAAAAATTAACAATTATTAATCTTCAATTTTTATTTTTAAAAAACTTTCTCTTATAATTATTGGTCCAAAAAATATTTATTGATTTAAAAAATTATAACGATAAGGAAGTATGGAAAGCAGCTATTGATTCTCTGTCAAAATAGTGTTTGAAATCGATTAGTCGATAAGTTCAAGTTGAGTTGTGCACTATTCCAACAATTTAAATTTAAATAAATAAAAAACTGATTAAATTTCTCAAGGACGATAAAAAATACATGTAGACAGCTGAGGTATTGGATTAACTCACAGATCCTTTGACCATAATCAAACACTTATCATTTATAAATAGAAAAAATAATATGTGTCTTTAAGTTCGTTATGGATGCACAATGTGCAAAGATCAGCAACCCACCTCTGACCTTTAAGATGCAGCTTATTTGATGAGCAGAGTATTTATCATTGAAATATTGTTGTATGCGATATTGCAATGCAGGATATACATATCTCGTGAAAGCGTGAGTTTCTGGCACTTGTGATAAAGTTCTCGTTCTCCCAGTTTTTTAGCGCATCAGGTAATATTTTCCTTTGTGACATGAAATTGCTTTTCCAGTACTCAAAATCAAAGGTGATATCAATTTTGCTACACAAAGACCTCTAATGCGGTAACCAGTAGGTGTCCTGTCGGGCGGTCTTCTCTGCTAATATCTGGGGTAGTCTGTTTACTAAAAACTCTAAAACTTTCCTAATATAATTTAAGTGTAGCTTTAAGGTATCTGAGTAAAATGGAGGAATGCCAGTTTCCAAATGAATTAGATAGTTAGATGTGTTTCGTGGAAGATACAATAATTTCTTAAAAAATATCTCAACAATTTTTCGACTTCATCGTAGCTAAGAAAACCCCATACTTGGGCACTATAAATTATTATTGATTTTGCCGCCGCCTTAAAAATTCTTATTTTCGGGTGGTGTATGTAGCTTAGCCAGGTAGAATTTATTGCAAACTTTGACGAAGCTAGTTTAGATGTTTGAATATGTTTTTTGAAAGACAAGTTTTAAGTCAGATTAGTTCCAAGATATTTGTATTATTTTACTATCTCTAATTGATTGACGCCCATATTTTCAAGAAAGACCCTGACTAGTCCTCGTTCCAGTCCTAAAAATCATTATCTTGGATTTAGCTACGTTTATTTTCGGACATCATTGATTGCAGTTAATGTAAAAACCATTAATCATTTCTGCAACATCGACAACAACAAAATGTCATCAGCGTATTATAAGACTTTTACACAGTTCCAGCAACAATAACTCCCACCGGTAAATGGTCGTGTTTCAAATACAGAGAAAATAAAATGGGACTAAGCATACATCATTGCTTTACACTTTGTGTGACTGTAAAAAAATCTGATAATGACGTGCCATCCCAAATCTGACACGATGTGTTAATCAAACAACAAATTTCTTGGTACTACGTCAAAGGCTAAAAAAAGTCCACGAAGTGTGTTTTTTTCTTTTGGTTTAGGTTCTTTTGAGAAGTTTTTAAAACCAAATAGTTGAAATTAGTAAAAACCAAATAGTAAAAGAAATTAATTTTTAAAAATAAAAAAAATCATTGTCAACGCTTATTCCCTTAACTTTTAAGGTTTGTTTAACTCGTTAAGTCAGCGCCTTAATAAAATCGTCTTTTTCATCTTTAAGTTCCTTATAAATTCAACCATATTCCTTTTGTAGCCTGTGTTTGGTTAATACATTTTATAAAGAATTGAAAAAGAAATCCAATTCAAGACAAGTCAGTCAATAAAGCGAGTCAGTCAAATACCCTCTACCTACTTAAACACACACACACACACATTCGATAATCGGCAAGTACATACATATGTATACGTATACGTATACGTATTGTATCCATACAAACAATGCATTTTGAATGTTGCTGCTCTGTTGTTGTTGGTTGGCTGGCACAATACAGTAAATACATATGTATGCATGAATGAATGAATGGATGGATGTAACTATAAGTATTATACCTACATAATAAGAAAACAACAATAGGTATGATATCAAAGCGACGATCGTGAGAAAATGGTTTGGAACGTGGTTCTCACACGATCGACACACCTGCCCTTTTTTAATTTTAATTTCAAGATTCAAGACTACTTACGGCAAGATCACGACCGTTGTTGGTAGTTTTGTTGCTAGCAACTCGCTTTGGTTTTCATTTAGTTTGGCTTGTTTCTGTCTGTCTGCTTTTATATGATTTTTTTTTACTTGTTGTTGTCGTTATTGCTGGGTTGCGGCATGAAAGTTATAAAAATAAAACACAAATAAGACGTGCAGACGCAGGCTAAAGCAATAACAACAAAAATAAACCTATATTTACAATAAAAGCAACAACAATAACATTTATAA
>NDXZ01000351.1:5860-24122 GCA_003055125.1 Paykullia maculata
TTTTTTTTTTGGTTTTTATGAGTATTATATTTAAAACGTATATGTATTGTACATATACTTTTACAAAACATACATATACAAATACATACACATAAATTTTATTTCTTCTAGAGAGGCCTGTAATGACATGCTACATATGTTGTCTGTCGGTAATAATTGCAGTAAATAGTTTCCACTAGTTTATCGTTTGTGTTGAAGGTTGCTTTTATTCAAGTTATTTTATATTTTTAGATTTATTTAAAATATAAGGATAAAAAATATACAAAAAAATCTCTTATAGTATTAAGTATTATCTTTGTTAAAAAAAATGTCTGCAAAATATCGATTTTTAGAACATCTTCTATAAGTTTTCTGATAAGCTTTGTATTAACAGACAAATTTAAAACATATTTTTATAGAAAATATCAAGTATATCTTAATTGAAAAACAAGTTTTAAAATTTATTTATTTACTTATACTTCCAGAGAAAAAATATGACTGCGTGGTCACGTTAATATGATAACAGACTATTTTAATAATCTGTGATCACTGCAATCGTTATGTGATTGCACAAACATATATTTGTTGTAGTTAATTTTGGGCAAGTGACTGATAAATAATGACAACAGCAATCAATTATATGTTAATGGTAATCATTTACTTAGTTATGGGTAATATTAAATATATTGCTCTGAGAATATATGATAACATAATCAAGTTTTTAGTTAACAGAAACATATAATGATTCTTGCAACCACATATATGATCTTGTTATTGACGTAAAACATGAATGCAACTATAATGTGATTGTCGCAATCATGAATATGATTTCAGTGACCACAAAGATTTTTAAATATTTTGTAATCATGTAACGTGAGCACAGTCAATCATGTTTTTTCTTTGCGAATATAAGATTGTGTTTAGTTTAAAATTTTTTTTTTTTGTTTTCCTTATTTATTGCATTAATAGGCTTAATAGGCTTAAGAGTAAGCGTTCAATCGTATAACCAAAACAACGCATATTTTCACCTCCTGGTAAATTCTGTAATACAATATGCTCACAAATGATGTTTGTTCGTTCTTTATGATCTTTAGTACAAAATTATGAAACATGTGCTTGTGTTTAGCAGCTTCAGTTGCTCGTGGTCAGTAAATAAGTGAGCACGTGTTGCGAAGTTTTGCAGAAAACTTTATGAAAAAAGTGAAAAATATTATATTTTTTTTACATTTGTTGTGTATTTGTTATGTGCTTTTGCTATAGGTTTACAATTCAAGTTTATAAATACATAAATTTGTGAAATAATTGGTGTTTTCTATTCATGGGATAATATGTCCCAGTAGTATATTTGCTGGGGCTTATATATCTCAGGAGTACTCATTGTGAAAAATATTTAAATTTGTGTACCCAAGAGACATAATGACCAGCAAGAGAGCTAAACTAACTGACAACGACATTAAAAATGTGCTTTGTAATTCATTAAGTGAGTCGGAGCCATACGAAGACAGTGGATCTGAGTATCTAGCGTCGGAGGATGACGATTCATCTACAGTGGGAGAGGTTTGTCGGGATATAGAATGTGATGATCGTAGTTATGAGGAGTCTAGTACTGATGAAGAGATCGGTCCTGAAAATGTAGAAGACAATTGCGCCATTGCAGTAACACCTGCTACGGATAATATATGGACGGTCGCCGGAAATTGCCATCCACGAAAAGAAATGCCTCCAGAATATAATCCGTCTTTGCTTTGCAGTACCAATCGAGGATCCAGTGAATTGGAAACTTTCTTGTATCGACAGCAGAAAAACGATGAAAAAATTAGCTTGAATTATCCAAAGTCCTATGCTGGCTACAACCAACATATGGGTGAAGCCGATTTGTCCGACCAAGTGTCTCAACTATACGACATCAACAGGAAGTCCACAAAGTGGTGGAAAAAGGTATTCTACAAACTTTTTTCGACTACCTGCGTCAACTCCTGGATAATAGATAAATAAACGCATCACTTGCCAAATCTCCCATATCCCGGGACATCAAATATGGAGTAATTGGCCATCATATGCCCATTGAAGGCAAAACGCGACGCTGATGCGGCAAGTGCTCAAAGTATAAGAAAGGTGGAAAAAATGACAAGCGTACTTTTTTCTTTTGTAAGACATGCGAAGTTCCACTGTGTTTTAAGTGTTTTACGCTTTATTATTTTTAAATTTATTTTTGTAAATCAATAAATATTATAACTTTTAATAGTGGGTAAATTTAAATGTGTGAACTGCTGGGACATAATATCCCAAATCTCAAATCAAAAGCACCTATTGGGACTAAATATCCCAGCGCTCCCAGTGCCTCTGATGGCAAAAATTGAAATTCTGGCTCGGTTAAATTTTTTTACTTTTTCCTAATTTTTAATATGCCCCTAGTGCCAATTTTGAATATCCATCAGTTTTTTTCGGTTCAAAAGGATTAAAAGATACATATGTTGGTGTTAAAAAAATTATTTTTAACTTTTAATAAATTCAAGTTCTAAAAAAATTTTAGGCTAAACTGCATTTTTAAGTCATATATTTATCAATATAAGATCACAAGTGGTATAATCTGCTTTATTTGCAAAATCTTAAAAGGAATATAATTCTAATAACAAAATATAACAAATATTTTTGAAAAAATATTTCTATTAATTAGAATTAATGATATCTTTAATAAATTTCCTTTCTCTATTTTAGGTGCTTATATGTGTGCATTTCCTTAAAAGGACTTTAAATACTATATCGTTTCACAATAAATTAATAAAACTGGATTTCTTTAAAGAAGGTAAGTTAATAATGTTTTTAAAAATTTTCATAAAAATCATAATTAAAGTTAAATATAAAAATAAACTTAAAAGTTAAGAAATGTTTTGGTGCTTTCGAAAGTTTAATTAAAAATTTTGTTTTAAAGAGATCTTTTAATTTAACACAAGTTTTGCAAAATCTATTTCTTTTAACTGCTTTATTAAGTGTGGTATAAAGCTCAATGATTTAAACATTAAATCACAGCTCTCCTATATAAATATAAATATGTTATTGCACAATTTTATTTTTTCACAATAAAAAAATCTTTCCTTTAACATATTTATTAGAAAATTCATAAATATTCATGGTAAACATCAGTTACGAACAATGAAAATTTAACAAGCAACTTAAAATAGTTTCTAACAACTATTTTACTTTCGATAATAATAACATAAACATTGTTTATGTAGAAGTTAATAAAAAAAAAATAAACTACTAATACTTTTAGTATTAGGATTTCTTTTTTCTACAATATACCCAGCAAAAAAGATTATTTTCAATTCAAGTTGAAATAGGTTTAAACATACATTTAAGCCTACTGTGCGACTCTTTTTGTTGCTTAAATGTATTAATAGAAATATTTAGTTTAAAAAAATATTTCGTCAAGTCAGTAGAAAAATACAAAATTAACTGCTTAAATATCTGTTTTATTATTTTCGTTTTTTATTTTATTTATTTTACTTTTGCAATAACTAAAAATATGCTTTTTAGGTGCAAAACTACAAAATTGCAGTCGATAGGTTTCAGGATATCTTAAGCAAAAACAAATTATTCTGACCAAGTTTTTAGTAGTGTTACTTTTTTCTTTTGCTTATTTGTAAGTAAATAATTTGCTGGGATATACATATATAGATGTCGTAGAAAAATGTCAAGAGTAGAATATTAACGGTGGAGTAACAATAACACTTTTAATATATTGAAAAAAAAATTTCAAGCCTAAATTTTAATAATATTAATATATTATTATATTAAAAAAATATTAAAAATTTTACATGAAAAAATAATTTGGTTGCATACCGACTAATAATAAAGGCGTTGCTGGCAGCTTAAGATCGGATGCACTAACCCAATCATCTACTCGTCTTTAAATCTTCGACAACTGAAACCAAAACAAATAACAACCGAATTATATAGCCCTATGATCCTTTACGGATTTACAGGATATAATATAACGATTATTTTCTGGCCGTAAATTTTTTATTTTGTTTTGCTTTCCTTACCTTGTGATTCTGTGTTAAATTCATATTTTACCATACAAGGTCTCTCACCAATATATATTAAACTTAAGACAATTTCCTTAATTTTATTTGTGATTTTGACATTAGACAAAAGTTTTCATAATTCTTGAACTATTGCCCAATAGCTCTTTGCTTCAATTTGGAACGACGAAATTAGTTAATAATTTTTTTAATCCTTCAACTAAATATATTAACGATCTTAGGAATGCTTAACAAAACTTTGCTATGAATGTTTGTTTTTACACAAAACTTATAAAATTTGATCAGGAACAACAGAAGGTGGTAAGAAATATGTAGTTTGATAACATTGGTAATTACAGCCAACTAGTCAACCTTGTATTAAATAACCAGTGGTTTTCAATGGCATATAATGTTAGAAAAATAAAATCAAAACGCTCATCGATGTATAATAAATTGTTATTCTAATTCAGTCTAATAATATTAAGCGAAAAAATTTCAATATCCAAAACAAAAAAAACTTGCGCCTCTGTTCTGTGCCAAAGGAATTTTAAACCTTTTGATTATTATGTTACCAATACCTGACTTACGTTCTTACAATTGAGATCCCACTGTGTCATATTGCTGCTTAAGAATAAACCACAAAAAATAATAAAAGTAACGATGTGCTTGAAAAAATTGTTTCATAAATATAAAAAAAAACTATGTTAAGGGGACATAAGAAACAAAACTTTAACTTAATATTAAATACACTAATAAACCGTCAGCAAAATTTGTTTAGGGGCAAAAATTAAATTATAGAAATTTCCATGTAACCATTTTTCTATACTTTTGATATGACTTTAAAAGATTTAAAAAAAAATAACTAAAAATGGACAAAATAATTTATATTGAATAAAAGTTTTTTAAAAATTTTTTGTAAGCATAAGGTTTAACTTAAAGCTTAAATTATGTTTAATTAATAATGGTGTTTGGTTAATCAAGCACCCGATGAAAGTCGAGTGGAATACGTTTTTTAAATAAGTTATAGCTTAATCATTAGCACTGTTTTCAATTGTTAATTTTGTAAAAATCAAGCTTGAGAATCTCAAACCACAAGTAAGAAATTTGGTGTATAGATTCTAATATAACCGCTTGTTAAAATTTCCCACACTGTATGGAGATATTGAACCAACCCTTTTAATAACCAATTTTCATATCTTACACATTTATTTAGTCTTAACGTTCAAGTATGTGTACAAAACACATTCATGCAAACACGCTTTTTAAACTACACGACTTCATTTAAAGACCCCTGCCGTCACGTACTATAAATTTTGTAGTCACAGTTTTTTTTTTCTAACATCAAATATTTTTCTTTTACATACAAAATCAGAATGTATTATCAGGGAATAGCGTGACAATATGTATGTTAGAAAAAAAAAAACGCGAAATAGAAAACATGTGAAAGAAGATGAACATTTTTGATTTGCGTGCTGACGAAAAGTTACGAGAACAAAAACTACTTGACTAACGACAATTTTCATGTCCTCACTTCTACACGAGCTCACGATTTTAAAGCAACTTTTATGTGCGAACATTATTACGAGCTATATTAAATCTATAAAGAAGATGCGTGTTTAATTGTTATGTATTTAGTATACATACATGTATGTTCATATATTTACGTAAAAAAGATGTAGTTAAGTGTATTGTGATATATAGTCTTATACATAAAAGCAAAGGAAACTATAGTGGGAAATGTATGTTGTCGAATAATGTCAAGTGGAAAAAATATTCTTTAATAACACTACACATAGTGGTGGGAAGACGGAACCAAATTGCTTGTAAATATGTATATTTCATTAAAAATGTTAATAGACCGGTTTTATTACTTAATATGAATATTAGTTACATAATAAAAGTAAATGCTTAAAAATTGAAATGAACTACATAGTTTATATAACTACTGCTTATAGTACTCAGTAGCGTATACGTATTTTTCAACCAATGCAATTAATAATAATTGTCATACGCTGCGATTTTTTAATATACATATGACTTAGGTAGAGGCAAATGCACAAAAAATATCGATATTTTTTTCAATATCGGTGCCGGTCGATATATATCGATTTGAAAATATCGATATATCGATATTACTCTTACTCAATTACATACTTTTCAATGAGTATAACATACCGTCTGCATTACTAAGAAGTAGTTTTCTAATAACAAGATTATATCGTGAAACGTAATCATTTATTCATGAGAATTAGGTGCCAATTAAATTAGTTATTATAATTCTCATTTGGGTTAACATACTTTAAGTATAAGTAATTATATTTTCGATGGATGTTTTAAAATTTCATAATGGGTTTCAAACCGATTGTAAAGGTTTTTTCTAAGTGTCTCTGTAAGACTTAACGTACAGCAGTAACAAGCCTCAGTTTCGTTGTCAGGATGCCGAATATAATACATTAATGATAATAAGTTCTGTAAGTCCATACAATCAATTAAATATTTTTCTTGTTAAAAGCAAGTAGTTAAATAATATTTTAAAAGTGAAGACTAATTCAATTCCTGATTTGTGATCTTAAGGGCAAGGCAGCTCAAAAGAGTCGTTACTTAATGATATCAAAATAATGACTTCACAAATTCCATATTTGTAAACGAGGGTGGTAATAACTTATTTAAGTCCCTATTTATAAGCGAGCCTGCGAAGTCCTTGGCTCTAGTGAAATCGCTGTGTTAAACTAATGGGTTCAAATGCCAATGGGTAAGTAGTGCAACTACAGTATTTTATCTTTTTTACTCATAGCAAAGTAATGCAAGTGCTTTAAGTTTAATTTCTATCTTAAACTAAATGTGCCTTTAGGAACGTTCAAGCTTTTTTTTAGCATGTTTTATTGGTAACACTTAAAAATAAAACTAATTAAGAAACATTTACTATAAATGTTTACCTTGAAGAGCATCCAAGCAACACAGTCTGACTTTTTGCGATATGTATAGATTTTTAATAAGTTTACCGACCACGTAGCGAGGTCATGCAATGATTCGTTGCTTTTAGTCGTCTTGCAACGTCGTAGTGACTTCAAAACAAAGTACGGCGTACAAATTTGGTCGGATTTTAATTAAAAGAGCCACAATTAGTCGTTTTTGATTCAAATATGGTCGAATGATGATAAAGCTATATAGCCGCCATATTTTATGAAAAATATGTATGCCATGATTAAAAACAATATGATTATTATTTTAAAAAAATAATTTTTATGCAATTTAAGATGCTATAATGAATGGGAATATTTTTACCTAATTTTTCATAAGTGTATAAAAAAAAATATTTTTCGTGAAAATAAATGTCCCTGATATAAAACTTTAATATTAATTATAATAATATTATTTTGAAAATATCATAATTTTGATTGCGGGATGTATTTTTTCGAAGTAGAACATAAACCTTAATAAGTAAACTTTTAGGCGTTGCCTTCTCAACGATAAGAAGTTCTGCATTCTGTATTTGCAAAAAATACTTAATAAGATTAACGTTATTGTTTACTTATATTTAGCCGACCAACATTATAGTAAAATCAGTCCCCTAAATGGAAATAAAATTGAATTTCTTTCTTCTGGTTGTTATTGCTACACTGTGTGGTAGTCCGCAAAGTACAGGACTCCTATTTCACAAAAGGGTTCAAATTTGAGTTGTTGCGTGGTCGGTACGATGAACAAATCATCGGCTGGAGTCGACTTAAGAAGTCGTACCAAATTTCTGTTGTAATTAGATCTATGGTAAGCAAGCTGAGTCTTATGCTTCAGTGGTATTAATAAGTTTTAAATATTTATTAATATACTAGAGAAATTAAGTGCACGAGAAAAAAGTACTGCGAATTATTAGGTTCCCAAAAGCAAAATTAAATCGTTTTATTTACTCAAAACTGCCAAAGTGCTTGAATGCCTGCACGCTTCACTTGTTATTTAGATACATATATGCACATATGTGTTTCATTCACCTTTCTTTCTTTCTTTCTTTGTAATTTAAGCCAAAAATCCATTAATATACTTTGGCCATGGTTTATGCAAACAAAGCTTCAGTTATTAAGTGCATATGTGTAAAAAAGGGTTTTTATTCAATACTGTCAAACGTTATTTCCGCTTAAACTTTTCATTGTGTTTTTTATTTATTTTGTTTACCAACATGTGATGCCAAAACATACAACAAGGTGGGCGTATGCATGAACGCTCTTAAAATCATAATTTATATTTTTGTATATAAAAAAAATATTTTTTAAGCATTAAATAAATAGAGTCTGTAAAAATTTTAAGCCAAACATGTATGTATATACTTTTGTATATACAAATATACTAAATTTATTAGCACATGTGTGTGTTTGTTAAAAAAAAACAATATTTAATATACTAATACCCACTCCAGGGTGTTAGCGAATATTTATGTATGTGTAGAAAATATAACATTCATTCAATTAAACGACATTTCTTTAACAAATTTTTTTTTTATTTCCACACAGCGTCAAAAAATGAAAATGGAAAAACCCGCATATAAAAAACTGTTTGAATAAATTTAAATCTTTATGATTTAGATGAATTATTATGTTTTTTTATTATTTTTGCATATAGTCTTCCCAAAAAAATTTTTTTTTAATTCTTTAAAATATTTTAAAATTCCGCATAAAGATGGGGTAAATCTGCGTTAATAATTTTAGAGTAATCAATCATATTTTATAAATGAATATATATTATGTTAAAAAAAATCCTACCGAAATGTTGATAAGTATCGTGATTTAAATTAAGGCAATGATTGGCGAAACATACACATTTATTTGGTGGCTTATGTAGATTTATCATCTTGGATATTATCTTGAATAAACAGTTGAAACTCAATATAATGAATTGAATTAAGGCCATTTTAATAAATTAAGTGATTTGTAATGATGATTTATCGCATAAGCTTTTCCTTACAAGAAAAAATGGTTATTATGCTGTTGAAATTTTTATTGAAAATATCTATTACGGTCTATATTATTTTATATCCATAAACTAAGGGTCACATTTATCTATCTGGTAAGAAAAATTTGAAGAAAATTTTTACATAAAAAATTTATGTTTTCTAAACAAGTTATAAGGTTGATTTAGAATTTTATTATTATTCGTCGTAATTGATAGATTCTGAAAAATAATATCGTTTTCTAAACTTTTTGTCTTAAATGATTAAAAATTCAAACCATCTTTCATATTCCGATGCTTATATTTATGAAATTTAAGAATTGAAATTAACATAAGAATAATATTTGACTTTAACACGTTTTCTGAGTCAAGAAAGTACTTTCTGTCTCTCCATCATATTCAGACAGCCAGAGTATCTGTTTATATGAATCTTGTAATCTTTATACATATATTAGTGTTAAAATTTTTAAATTTGAGTTTTTACCTTTTTTCCAAACTACCCTAGTTTTTAAATTTAGGGATAATTTTTTTCACTTACAAAGTGCGTTTTAATTATAACAATAACAGTTTATATCTTTTGTTAAAAACCCGGAGACCAAGATCTACTTCCGCTTTCTAGACCACAACACGATCCTGCAAGCAGAGGTCTAGGCAATAATGGAATATTATTGCCCTGGCTTAGGACAAATACTGCGCCAACAGACGTGAACATCTTTAGGGATAATCAAACGTCGCTAAAAGCAATATTGTCCGATACAACCAAATCTAGGACAGACCTCAAAACTCATTACTCAGAAAATGGCCAATTGCAGATCATATGGAAACCTGGCCATTGTGGTGTTATCGGGAAGGAATGGGCACATAATTTTGCAATAAGGGTTAGATAACACTAGGCAGTAGAGCTAGATAACTCGAAACCCTTCGTTGCAACGAAGGCCGAGTAAAAGAATTGGGCTGAAACAACCTATAAGAAACTGTGGAGCAATGAAACAGTTGAAAGAATCACAAGAGTCCTATAGGGTGACCCTAAGGAGGGTTGGACAAGGGAAATCCTGAATTTAAGGAAACCGGAATAAAGTAAGTTACTGACAGGACACTCCAATTTACGAGCACATTTCCACCGAAAGAAAGTGGTGGAGAATAGCGCGTGCAGCGCATGCTTTGAGGACATCGAAACGATAGAACACTTCCAATGCCACTGCTCTTCTTTTGCATATGCAAAGGCTCAGTGTTTTCCATCAGACACTATACCAGACGTGGCTCACCAAAGAGGTGTAGGATGGAAAGCGCTGAGGAAATTGATTCGAATGACCGGATTCCCTTTTCTCCACCTTAGGAAGCGCACTCACCGCAGACTTAAGTGTATGTCCTAAAGGGCATAAAATCCTTCAAGGCTCTTTCTATCAACCAACCTACCTACTCACTTAATATCTTTCTTTACCTGGTCAAAGTTTTCTTGCAAAAACTCTATTGAAATAAAGATTTCAGCTTCAGTCACGTAAGTCATGCCTTTTTAATTAATACATTTTATCTACAATAGAGTTTTGAAGAAGATAATCTTAACGAATTAACATACATCTACACATTTCTATAAGTGGAAAAAAATATTTTTTTAACAAGTTTTTGTTTTCAAATATTTTTTTATTTTCTTTGGAAAAACTTTTTTCCTAAAAAAAACTTATTAAATTAAATTTCCACATTGCACATATTTTTATGTACAATTCCGTTTTCATTTCCTCTAGCTCAAAAGAAGAAACAACTTATAATTCTTATTTTAAATCGTTAAAACTTTTCAATTGTAAAGCTAAAATCGTTAACAACATTTAATTTCTTCTACTTATTTTTATTATTGTTACGCTTCCTCCTACACTGATTTTCCATAATATTTATGTTAATCCTGTGACGAAGTTTCTTAATATATAAAAATACTCGTATTTAACACATTAAGTATAAAAACGTGGCAAAAAAAAACTTAATAAAAAATAAATAATTTAAATGAGAAAAAATAAAAACTAAGGAAACGGAAAAAGAAATATGTGTGTGAGAAGAATTTTTAAGTATGAATTTTATAAGAATAATAATATTAACAAATTACTTTTAATTAATTTCAAGCCCAGAAGAAGGTTAAAAATTAAAACTTGTTAAGGGAAAAATAGATGGTGTTTTTTTAAGTTTTTGTGTGTTTGTAAATTTCATTGAGAAGGTCTTTTTTGTATTCATATTTATTTATTAATATATAGAAAATATACGCAAAGAAAAACATGGTTAAGTATGTTAACAAAACATTATTAGAGAATAGTTAAAGAATAATATGGTCACTAAAATCATCTTCATGATTTTCATAAACCTATCATGGTTGTAGTTATATTTAACGCCAATACTTATATCATATACATGGTTGCAAAAATCATTATATGTTTATGTTAACTATAAACTTGATTACGGATAACCATAAATATTTTATTTTTAGATTATGGTTATCATATATTCTGAGAGCAACATATTTTTTATTACCCCCCAACTAAGTTAATGATTAACATCAACATATAAATAACTGCTGTAATAATTGTTATGGTTAAGTCTCTCACCCAAAATATGTTTGTGGCAATCATATTAACAATTGCAGTGATCATTGAAAATTAATTTAGTCTCTGATTATATTTTCATGACCGTATTTAACCATATTTTTTCTCTGGGTGTACTAGCAAGCCTCGGTGAGCTTTACAATCATTTAGAAGAAATAAATATTTATTACAAAACAACAGTTGTGTAATGAATAATTTTAAATAAATATATATATGTGACTTGCTAAATACCAACAAAGCATATATATTTTTATTAAAAAGTAGTGGGAATTGAATACAATTTATAAATTTACTTAAGGTTTACAAAACAAACAATGAGTAAAATTTAGAGTATTGACACACGTAAAAGTAAATACAAAAAATTAAATTCTTTACCGAAGCCCCCTCATAATTTTCCTAAATATCTAAAATTAAATTTATTTAATACGTAAGTATTTTAAATATATTTAAATACATAAACATGTACATTTAATTTAAAAAAATAAACTTGCTGTTGCTTGTTTGTTAAGCAAAAGCCAGACATTAAAGCAAATGTTAATAATATTATATGACAAACCATTTGGTTCTGCAATTCTAAAAACAAACTCGAAACTTAAAACAACATCCACTTTATATAGCAAAATTTGCCGACACTTTTTATCGTCTATTACACACCAATGGCCTTAGAATACACAATTTTCTAAACTTGTTATCATATTAAAATATAAATTTCATTTTCGTGCTATTTTAGAAACATAAATAGTGAACATAATTAGATACGCTCTGTTGTCAAAATTAAAATTTTATATTTAGAATTCATGACTTGTGCTCTATCATAAGGATAGAACAAGGTCACCACCATTCTGTCAACGCATGTTTTCTGGTGTTTGCTTATTGACTTGTCCTGGTGTGTTACACAAATATTAGAAAATGTGTCTGTAACGGCACACATTTAAAAAAATATATATATATATTTTTATAATCTTTTCTGTTTTATGTCTTCTTTTTATAAGGAACTTAGTTATTTAAAGCCCATTTATTCATAACAATTTCTTTCGCAGAAATACCTTTTAAATTTAGGTTTTTAGCAAGATCTTTAAGTTTTTAGCACTAATTTTTGCACATTTTCTAGCTGTTAGCAATAGTTGTTGAAGAAAGTGTACCATAGTCTTTCAGACTAAAGATCTCATTAAGACAAAAGTATCCTGCTATAATTGTTTGCACTACAAGGAACAATATGGCCTCAACAAATTTATTCCATTTGACTTTGTCTGTGGCTAGTATATTTAGCTTATTTTATGATTTATACGTTTCGGCTACTTCGGTGTTAAGTTGCAGAGTGTGTCAAGTGTGGCTTGAACGACCTCAGCTCCTGCTATCTTGAGGATTTCATTCGATTGTATTTCTGTTTATATCGTCCTGTAGCCTGCGCAGCGTATAGCAGATCCATTTCCGGTTCCATCATTTGATTTTTACGGCCATAGATTTGTAAATACCTGTAGGGCGATTATGTCAGGATTTGCAGTGTTCCATAGATTTCATACAGCTGTTAAATACGTCCCATTTTATGCATGTTAAAAGGTAGTTAAATCTCCATAACAAGTTTAGCTGTCCGTAGGCTTGTCTCGCTTCATTAACCCGGTTTAGAACAGCTTCGAGGGAGCCACCAGAACTTGTATTTATGCTTTAGAGATAGCAGAAGGAGTATGCTTTTTCAAGCGGCTGTTTATATACAATTGGGAGTTTGCGGTGTTTATGCACATAGTCTAAGTTTTCGAGATGTTTAGTCTCACACAGTATCTTTTTGGTTCTTTTGCTAGGCCGTCCAGTTTTACCTGCATATCAGAGCAGCTGTGAGTGAGTCAGTAAGAAAAAGTCATTTCAATAATATTAGTCTTCTAAGCGACCGTTCAGTCAGCAGATTATGCTCCTGCGTGCTAAAGTTCTGTGTCTTATTGTATTGTGTATGGCCAAGTTGAATAGTAGCAGTGAAACTTACTAACTATTATAAATAGAAGGTTATTTATATTTGTTTGCTTTTAGGTCCTCGTGAGCTATGCGGGGCAACTGTCGTTTTGAAGTAATAGTATTAGTTTACTCGTTATGTACTATGAACTCTTACTATTTTTAAATCTAAAGCTTAATATGTCTGTTGTGTACAACCATAAATGAATATCCACTTCTTTAGCGACCACTTTAGCGATCACAATGGCTAGCTGTTTCCCAACGGGTTAAGACAAAACTAACTCGAGTAATAAAATTTGCCTCAATATCATCTATAGCAGACATGCAACTGAAATCTTTTTATTGTTTTCATGAAGGAAACATATTTTTTTATAAAATAAAAATTTTAAATGTTTATTTGTTAGGTTTTTGATAAAATTATTTGAGGCGTTTTTTTAATGAATAAAAATTTCTCATTGAATTGATGTTTAGTAAAAGTTAACAATTTTTTAATTCTAAAAACTTCAAGTTCCTGAAACCCATAAAAAATGTATTTATTTCTTAACTGTAGTCGTAAATCTAAGTTTCCACAATTAAAAGAAAATTAAAGGAATTTAATGATGAATGATTTTAATTATAAAATAATTTCTTTGTTGGGTTTTAAAAAAAATATTTGAGTCTTGATTTTTAATAAAAAAAAATTATGCATTGATGTGATTTTTAGCAAAAGTTTAAATTTTTTCTATAAAATGTATCAAATTTTCAAATTCCTAAAACCCATAAACAAATTTATTAATTTCCTTACTGTAGTCGTAAATCTAAGTTTTCACAATTAAAATACAATTAAAAGAAATTAATGATAAATGATTTTAATTATTTTTAACGTTCAATTGACATTAAACTAATTAAATTTTATTTATTTTCCTTATGTTAGAAGTTTTCATAGAAAACATTAAGTTTTTACTCTCTTTAAAATCCTTGTTTTAGAATATGAAAAAAACATTTTTCGTATTTTTTATTTTTACTCCAAACAAATATGTTTCATTTACTCTACTGCACTTTTGTTATTATAAAACTAAATAAATCAATTTCAAGTAATTTTGGAGTAGAAACAAATTATAATGATAAGGATTGATAAAATAACCCTAAATTTTGACTTTTTTTATTGTTGAAAATAAACTTGAATAACTTCCGGTAAGCAATACATGACCGTGAAAAAAAAAACTCCATTAGATAGGCCTTTTAAAATACCTTTATTAAAGCCGCTTGTCACTTTAAATATAAGTTGGGCAATTATGGGGAAAAAAAATGTTTTCCCCTTTTACAACAAGTTGAACATAAAATTGTACAAAAAAAATACAATCGATATCAGATTTTATAACTGGTGGAATACATAAAGTGTTTTGCGTAGCGAAAGAACTTTATTCTTTGTCTAAACATTTTTTATTTGCTAAGTTATTCAAGCCTAAATTGGAAAAAAAATTAATTTTTTACATTTAAGGCCATTTACGTATACTTCAGACTAATAATTTTCCGGAATATATATTTTTTAGTAGACTATTACTTTTGAAACGCATAAAATCAATTTTCCCTATGTCATACCCTAATACACAAACAAATAAAGTACAATACATACGTAACAAGTTTAAAATAAAAATTCACACAAACAAATTGAAAACAAAAATTTTATGAAAGCAATTTCATTTGTAGAAAGTGTATATAAAACAATATAAATACTTTATATAATAAGTTGCAAAATATGAATGTATGTATATACGTAGAATGTATTTTATTGTATTCTTTTAAAATAAACAATCAAAAAGAGAAGATTCCCTTCTACCCTCAGTGAGACAAGCAAACACCTTCAGTCATTCTGTGTTTGCATTTAACATTTGAAAGTTTTCTTGTCTGTGTTGTAATTTATGTTAATTAATGAAAAATTAAGGATGTTAATTTTAGCCCAAAACGCTTGAGTAAATTGTTATACACGATTGTCATCATTTATTTAACAAAACACCAACAACTCAATACACAACTGGTACTGCCACTGATTATTTTTTGTTGACAAGATTTTCGCTGAACGCAAATGTATTCAATAATTAAAACATTTCTTGCAACTTATTCCTGCCTCGTCCTTAAGGAAAAGTGTTCAAACACTAAACGACTGAATAAGTGAAGGCGTCAATTTGAATTTGAGAAGAAAAGCAAATAGAAAGCATGTCAATATTTGTTCGAAACTTAAATTTCAAAAATTTTTGCACTTAAATAACAGTAAATATTTATTTTATGGAAATTTAAAGGCAACGACACAAGTGAAATATTTATGCGCCAAATTTCCAAAGTATCTTATAATGTGTTTTTTTTTCTTTTTCCCTTTGCTGTTGTCTTGTCTATTTTGTTTGTTGGCATTGTATTTGTAAATGCTTTTGTTGAAATACTTGGTAAAAACAAAAACAAACAGAAAAAAAAACTCTTGTATCTGGGTTGATTGTTTATTATTAGCTAGAGCTTTACTTTAGACTTAGTAAAGGATTGCATGTATTTGTTTAAAGCTGTTTATTTGTTTATTCGTTTGTTTGAATCAAAGAGAATTCTTTACACAAAAAACCACAAAACTGAGTTAAAAAATTAGTTTAGAACTTGCAAACCTCTAGCACGCAGTACTTAAAATAGTAAAGTGAATAAATTTACAAGGCTTTGATAATTTTAAACTCTGTGTGTATGTGTGGTTTTTGTGAGTTGATGTGTCTGCTGAGATTGTTGTATGCTCTCATATATAAAGACACAAACACACACACAAATATTTAAAAGGGTTATATTTAGCTCGGAGTGTATAAAATTGTCAAATATTTTATAACTATACCAGTACTGCCAAGCCAAGGATCTTTTTTTATGTAAAATAAGGGATTCGAACTTAATAAAACTGAACATATAATTCAAGGTAATTTTAGAAAATTTTTGTTAAATTTTGTCTAAATATTATACTTTTGAAAGATTTTTCAAAAAAAATTACACCCATTAAAACTTTTCCATTAAATGGAAAAAGGCAACGAGGCTGGGTTCTGTTTACCCTTTTGTTTGAAAAGTATTTACCTAAAGCATTACACAATATACATCTTATGTACACTTTTGATATTCGTTAATTTGACATTTGCCAACAAAATAAACACAGAAAAGCAACGTGTGTTCTTTTTTTAAATTAAATTGAATTAAATTAAAAAAGAAATAAATAAAAACAAAATAAGTGTTTCAAAGTGGGGATGACAGGGTATATGTAATTGGAATTACAAATTAAGCTTAAGTTTTTACAACTTGGTAACTACTAATTAGTTTTACTTCAAAAGGTCAATTCTGTAACAGGGAAACATTTTTTTTTGTATTTAAAAGCAAACTAAAAACTTTAAGACTTGTGTGGATAAAGCAAGTATTTTGGTAACATAACACTTCATTTTTCCGACTCTTATAAGCAGCTTGTTAAGCATGTTCCCGTTAAATCTCTACATCAAAAATTAAACTATAAACTTAAAATCCAGCTTATGTTAAAGTAATTGAAGTAAATCCTCAAACAATATCCGCTTTCTAAAAACACATAAGTACTAGAAAAATAATAAAAAGAAATATTTTAAGACTTTTCTATCTGAGATAAAAATTGGTAATTAAAGATAAACGTAAAAAAAAATCCGAAATAGGAAACTAATAAGATTAACTAAAAAGCTTTATTTTGTATATGTAAGTGTGTACATGTATGTTTGCATGTTTTAAATTTTGAAAAAATTTTTTTGAACTATTGCTTTTTCATTTCTTTCATAAAATGTATAAAAAACCATTATTAAGCAACCAAAACCACCTCCTCATGAAAAGAAAAAAATCCCATAAAAAACGGCAAAAAACCTTGAAAATGCTGCCATTATTTTGTAACTTTAAAGTTGGTTTTGTTTTGCAAAATTAAATATGACGACTACACGTGTGAGTGTGTGGGGTGTGTGGGGTATGTGCCACTCTGTGTTTGTAAATAGGAAACCTACATTTACTTCAATAGCTGTTGTTGTTGTGTACAATTTATAAAAGTAAAACAATGAACTTTTAACCTTGTTGACTTAGTTTAAAAGCAAGTAAAAATGTGTACATGTACAAGTTTTTATTTTTTCATTTTGTTAAACAAAAAATTGCAAAAAAAAAAATCAAATAACAATTGAAAATTCTAGGTAGGATTCTAAAGTGGATATTCATAATCTTTTATGTATAAAAAAAATATTTAATGATAACTGTTAAAAAAAAAACTATTTGAAAATATGTTTGCAGTACTAGTTAATTTTTTTTTTAAATTGTGTATAAATAAACAAAATATTTTAGAATTGTATATATAAGAAGAATTAAACTTCATTTTGTACAAATAAAGAAATTGGCCCGTGTTCATAGTTAAAAACTCAAGTCGGTTCTTTTTAAAAAAGTTAAAAACTAGTAAGAGCGCTATATTCGGCTATACCGAATCTTATATACCCTTCACTATGTTCCCTATGTGTGTATATTAGTAAATTTTTTTCAAAATACACAGAAATTTTTTTGCTCTTTTCCTAATATAATCATTTTTGTGTTAAAAAAAACAAAAACAAATAAAAAAATGTTTGCTTATATCTCGAAAAAAAAATTTTTTTGCTTAAAATCGAAAAATTTTTTCTTTAAAATTCCCCAAAAAGACATGTCTTACACATATATATAATAACTTTTAAGTAAAAAATAAAAAAAAAAACTTTAAAAAAACGGTTATTGATGGATCCTGCCAGTTTTCAATACCGATTTTTTCGAAAGCAT
>NDXZ01000361.1:0-10718 GCA_003055125.1 Paykullia maculata
AGAAAAATACTGGCAAAAAATATCAATATATTTTGTTTAATAGAGAATTATTTAAACTTAAAACTACTGCCAAAGATTATCGAATAATTTGTCTTTTATGATTTTTATTAGTTTTTTTTACAATTTAAAGAATATATATAAACATATTTGCTTTATACTAAATCTTGGGTTGGTTTACTTTTCAGGGAGAATTTTCGTTGGATTTTATTTATATTTTAAAATATTGATAATTTGAATTTATATTAAAAAATTATTCAACAAATTATAAAAAAAAAGTTTTCGGTAAATTTAACTGACAAATATTATACCCAATAAACAGATATGTTTTTAATCAATTCTTAAACGTAAATAGCGGTTTAAAAATAACCCATCATCACAGCTCATCTATTACGTAAACATGTACAGAAAATCAAATTTTATCAGGTCAATTCGGAACATAACTTTACATTTACTGCATGATATCTATTTGCACACACATATATACATATGTGTTTATCTTCGCTAAGCAAAAATTGTCAGCTAATTCGGACCGTATACATTTACATCCGAGCGTTTCTACCTTAAAACTAATTTAGAGAAATTAAAAGAAAACAGCCTGAAACACAAAAATCCATAAACATTAACTTTTGCAATTACTAAAATTGTTAATTCTATCCCAGTAACAAATTGACTGCATGTTATCTCACTCTAAACTTTAATGGTTTTCTCAAAAGCTTTTCATTTATTCAACCAAGTCATTTAGAATAAAGTCATCTATTTTAAATTAAAATTGCAGCATAAAAATGGAGAAACGAAATATTTAAAAATAACTTATTTAAGTTAAACATACAATGTTATTAATCATGCATATTTGACCAACAACATTTTTCACACACACACACACACACAAACTTACATGACACGCAAGCATATTTACACATGATGATGAGACTTTGGCTGAGACTCAGACTCCTGATGATGAGAATGATGATTGCAATCTGTTAATAAATGCATTTGGTTGGTGCTCCGGCTAGTTACTCAGTCAGTCAAATACTCAATCAAAACAAATACTTCGCTTAAAAGAGAAACACCCATTTTGTTAGACAGAAGTCGTTGGAAATCTTTATTTATTTGCGTTACAAAATAAATAGTCGTTTAATATTGCTAAGAAATATTAATGTCGCCTATAATATTCTTGCCTTTAAAACAAATAAACATTTTTAATAAATGTTTAACAAATTTGCTTTTATATTTTCATAATGCATAAGTGCTTATGTGTATGTATACATATATATTCTAACTTTTTAAAAAAATTAAAAGAAACATTTTGTTAATAAAATTTCCTTTTAAAAAAACATTACAAAATTTTCTTGTTTGTGTTGGCTTGGCTATTGTTTGTTGAAGAAGTACGTAAATAATACATTTTTTATAATATTTCTCAATAATGTGTTTTTAGTAAAAATCTACACAGGTTTTAAGTTAAACACATCATATAAATTGAAATATTGTGAACAAAACTCTACACGCGCAAATATATTTAATCATTTTGTTTATTTTGGCATTTGCGTCAATTTTAATTTTGCTTAAACCTTTATCTAAAATTCTGTCAGTGTAGTTTATAAAAATAGTTACTTATTGCTAGAAAAAATTAAAATTTAAGTATATTGGAATCACACTTGTGTCAACATTTTTAGTTTAACTACACACATACATACATGAGTTGTGTTATAAGGTTTAAGTACTTTTGAAGAAAAACATAAAGTTTCACTATACTTCAACTCATACTTATATATGCATGTGTGTATGTATGTATGTGTGTATTTATATTTAAAATATTGACACAAGTATCGCTTTTTTTTAAATTATAATTTCTAGGTTTTTACTGGAAACGTACCAGATCAAGGTTAAACGTACCAGATCAAGGTTAAACGTAAATGCCAAATAAACGAAAATAAAAAAAAAAAGATCAAATATACATATTTGCGCGTGTTACTGATACACGTAGTTTTGTTAACAATATTTGGATAAATATGACATATATTTTTTACAAAAGTTTTTTTTTTTGACGAATTTTTATTTGTTTTTAAGACAATTATTTTTAATTTTATTCTGACTTAAATTTATTAAATATCATCTATTTAACTCACAGTTTATTTGGAAATAGGGTATGGTGATTGCTTGTCACCTATATTCATATTTCCTACCACTTAATGGATGAGAATGAAATTTACGACAACCACTTAAAGCTTTTTTTCTGGTGTTTCTTTTTCCCAATTATCACATGTTTTTGTCCTGCTTCAACCAACCGGTTTTATAATGGTGAGGAAGTTGTTTCTTCCTTTGTTTTCACATATCATTTTTCTTTTTCTTTGTTTTTTTTTTTTGTCAGTCATCAGCAGATAGTTGAAATGATCACTACTCACCAAGAAACAGAAAAATGATATGTAATTTTAATAGCGAAAGGAAATCCACTTTCATTTTCTTTACTTTTTTAAACCAATTTAAAAAGGATACGAAGAAGTTCCTCAAGAGTGCAAGTGTTTTAACGGAAATTATTTTATAAAGTCAATTAGTATTTGATTGAGTTTATTTCCTTTAATGTTGTAATAGGGTCAAAAATAACATTTCTTTACTTAATGTTACCAGGGCAGTGAATGCCAAACATATATCCAAGAAGCACACTTTTAGTTTTACATCTCTAAAGAAAGGGTAACTTAGTAAGTTTGCATTTAGACATAGAAACATTTTGATGGGAAGCATTTAGTTTGGTAGCATTTTACGGGTGGGGAAGAGAGCTTCGTTTTTGTGCTCGGTACTCAGCGATACGCTTTGTTGACATTTACTTTGTTTATTTCTTTTTTTGGCGCTGCGTTTCTGTGGCGAAGGAAAAAAACAAAAATAAATTCCAGAACTTTTTCTTTCAAAAATGTTGGCCCGTCTAAACTCGGACTAAAGGCAAGCATTTTCTTTAGACAAAAAAATTGATGCATCATCACAATATGTATTGTGTATAGGGACAAATGTTGCATTGTGTTGCACAGCATCATTAAAAACTAAAAATGTTTAGAAACATAACATTTTCCTTAAAAAAAAATTTGTATAACTTTTAATATTATTTTCCATAAATGAAAATATTTTATTGCTTATTTTCTGTACGCAAAAGAATTCCTGTTCAGTTCAACATTTTCTTTAAACAAAAAAAATATTTTGCAACACAATGTCCTCTTATAATCATATTTTCCATATTGGTAAACAATGTTGGAAAACACTGACAAAGTCTAACTGAATTATCGTTTTCAAAATCCTTTATATCAATCCTTAGCAGTATTTTATGTCAATTTTCTATTTGTAATTTCTGATGTACATTTGCAGGTTCCATCTTACAAATAACAACTCGAACAGGAAATTAAATTGTACATTTGTATGATGATGCTAAGGATGATGATATGATAAGATTACGGCCAATGCTACTGTAAAGGATGATAAAGCTTATGATAAAGTGTTTAAGTGCTTTCAACAGGTATAAGTTGAAGAAACGAAGTATAATACAACTTAACAGGATTTTAAAATAAATAAGGTTAAGGTAAGTTAAGAATAAATGGCTTAATGATAAATGAGATCTTTTTAATAGAACAGCTTAAATAAGGAATTTATTGAAAATTTCCCATAAGAGAAAATTTCCGTTATGAGAAAATTAAAAAAAAAATGTTGCTACAAACAAAGAGTTGTTTATTAAAGATTCTTTAAAAAAAATTTAAACATTTAAAGAGCTTTTCAATCCCTTTTCCGAGGGTGTCTGTTAAAGATAATAATTTTCATAGTTATTCTTTTCAAATGTATTTTTTTTATTTCCTTTTAAGATCATTTTAAATTGTTTTATCATAACCATTTTATTTTAAGCAAAAGTCTATTTTCTAACAAAAAGTTTGCTAATTTAATTACCCTAGATTGCTTTCCTAATAGGAGTTCCACTTATTAATCTTCTATTTAACATTTTTATTTTGCCCCTTTTAATATTTCCTTAATTTCTATAAAAAATTTAGATTTTTTTATTACAAAAATTAACTGGATATTTCCTTTTTTCATTGTTGTTGTTGTTGTTTTTTCTTTGCTGCTGCTACTTTTTTTTCTTATTTTTTAATTGTTTAACCAAAGTCTGTTGCATAAATTTGCTGCCACATAAAAATTATTATAATTATTCCTCTGCTTCTTCTTCTTTTTCGCCTTAAACAGTATTTTTATTGTTTTTAGCAACTTTTTTTTGATTCTCTAAAAACCATTAAGAAAACAAAGTGTTAAAGGTTGAAAAGGATGTTGGCAGAAGTGAATAATAAAACAAAAGGAAAACGGCAATAAAATTGCAAATTTTTCAAGGGTAAAATGGAATTTATCAGCCCTTTTGTTTTAGCAAACTTAAATGGTAAATTGAATTTTCCATAAACTTAATTTAATAAGAAAATAAAAGGTTGATTCGATTTCTTTTAAAGTTAAAAATGAGTAAAAAATTAATTCGAAAAAAAATAGAAAATGTATTGAAAGTTCTGTGTAACCCAACATGGTTTTTATTTGTAAAGGATTTCAAAATTGTGCCAAAAAGAAATCAAACTACGCAAATATACGAGTATAACCCAGTTAAAAAAAAAACAATTTTATTTGTCAAAAAAATATCTGTTCAATTGAAGTTAAAATCTTTAAACAAATTCCCTTTGCGCTTTAAAGTTTCTTTTATTTCATTTCGAACTAAAAACGAAAAAAAAAACAAGAAACAAAAGTTGTATATATCTTTCTACAGAGTTAATGGATGTATGTTTGGTTGTAGAGAATATTAAATTTAAAAATTTAAAAAAAAGAAAATCTTTTGTGACCTAATTTTGAAAAAAAAAATTACTAAGAATCACGTGCACTTTTCTTTCTTTTTAAATGGCCACAAAAAATTTTGTACTTTTGGTGGGTAAAACAAAAAAAATTTAAATTTTGTAAAAACGTATGAATGTGGATTATACACACAAACACAAAAACAAACTGGTAATTTAACTTGCAAACATATTTGGCACGTAAATTTCTTGTTTATGAGCGCAAACGTTGTAAAGGATTCGAGTAAGTGGTTGTGGAGGTGATGGTAGGGGGAGTTAAATAAAAATCATGTAGCTTTTTTACACATTTTATTTTCCAAACATTTTTCGAACAGTAAACAGAGAATAAAGGCTTAAATTGTCTTAGCTCTGGCAAACACGCAGCAAAAAAAGAAAAAAAAAAAGAAAAACTGCGTACATATTTGCTGCTAAAAGGATTTTTCTTTTTCCAGAAAAAGTTGTTTCGAAAAACAAACACAGCTGTACTTAAAGAGAAAACAAAGGGAAAGTAATTTCGAAGTAAATAAACGAAGAAAGAAAAATGAAATGATATTTTTAAATTGAGTTTTTTTCTGGGAAAGTATCAACGAATGTTAAGTCAAGCTTTTAGTCGACAAAAATTAAAGCAAAATATTCTAAAAACGTTTTGTTTAACAAAAGTTTGCTTTTTACAAGGAATAAATTTGAAAAAAAAAATATGGAAAATTTTATTAAAATATCTTTAAACAAGAAGGTTTTTTTTTAAAGAAAAATTAACTTTTTCTATTAATAAACAAATTTTCTTAGCACAGAATATTTAAATAAACTTTTTCTAAAAAGAACATAAAAGTAACAAAACTTTTAAAAATTAAAATTTAAAACTGCTTTGCTCCTCCCATTATGGCAGTATCAGTTACTGTAAATATCCTTTATAACTGTCTTCTAAACGCTCTTGTAAGATTAAAGTAGATGTCTTAGCTTATGTTTTTAACTTGGATATGGAACATGGAACAGCTTCAGTTGTATAATTTTATTTTGGACAAATTCAATTGGACCACTTCCGAAAAATATTTTATCTTTTTGTATAACTGATTTTCTAAGGATACTGCAACAATTTTAGCTGCAATTTTCATTACCCAAGACAGACTTTAACTTGGGGACTCAGGATGCCCCATTTGCAGTTACAAAAACCCGCTGCTCTCGGTTCTATAACATCCACAATTTACAAGTTGGGTGTTACTTTCATGCCTGGAAAAATTAATACAAGAACTGTAGTTAGATTAGATGTAGGATCATTACATGAATTGTGTATTAGAAATTAAAAAGAAATCTATGGCCTTTCAATATTTTTGTATAAAACTCACTTAACAAATATTACAAAAAAGCCAGTCTTTCCATTTGGTATTTAATGTTGTTTAATTGTAAGAATAAAATTAATTATAAATCTTATGCCTTTGGTGAAGCGTTTTATTTAGTCAAAAGTCTTTATTTGTAATTTCCCCTTTTTTTCTCTTACTCCCTTTCTCTTTCAAATCCTATCTCTCTCTCTCGCTTTTAAAACATTACCATTTTAAGTTATTTTTCGTTTATTTTGTTTCCACATGCGTTTAATAATATATACATACATATATCAACGGACTTAACAACTTCAATTGTTCTGTATTGATTTTATGACTTTATTTTATTTTTGATCATTGGATTAATATATTTTATAACAGCTATGAATTGCAAACCCTTAAAATTAAACTTAACTTTTAATAAAAGTAATATTTCGTTAGTAGATTAAAAAAAAAAAATTAAATTATACAACAATTTTTTGGGGTAGAAATAACTTTTTTTTATTAAAAACTCAATTTCTAATTATAGGGAATTGCTATACTGTCTATCGCTGTAAAACAAATTTTTTATACTTAAGAATTTTTGTTTTTAAACCTGATTTGTTACTAAAGCTGTCTTCTAAATATATGTATATACTCTACAGTTTCTTTTTAGTCATTTTTTCTTTTTTTACCAAAAAGAAATACCAACAACAATTACTTAACATCAATTTTCCTAAACACTAAACAAACAATTGTATTAATCAGCAAAAAAAAGGGAGGCGCATTTTTATAAGATTTCTAACAATAAGAAATTATTACAAAAACCTTTTCTTCTTTAACTTTATTTTATGCCATTTACATAATTTTCTTATGATTTCGAAAAAAAAGAAACAAATTAAATTACAATTACATCCTGTTATTTTCATAAAGTTTTACAACCTCTTGTTGCATATTTCTTTTTCGAAACTCTTTTTTAACCCTTAAGCTTGAAAAACTTAAATCCTTATAACTTTAATGTAAAAACATAAATGATTGATAATGTTGTAAAAAGTTATGCGATATTGTTCGATATGAATTTATAAATTCAAATTTTTTAAAAGGGGCAAAAAACGGCAAAGAACAGTAACTTTAAAATTCTTATATAAATTTACAAACATAAAAAGTATGTTAAAGTTTGCTTGTTATTGCATAAAATGATGAGTAAAGATTCCCTTGAGAATAAAACAAAGTTTAAATCAAAAAAAGGTATAAAAAAGAAACAAAAGACTAAAAGCAGAAGGTAAAGGGGAGGTACATAGAATTCAACTTAATATTAAATCAAAACTTCTTCTCCCCTTGTTCATTTGCAGCCCTTTATAACATTCCAATGCACGTTCGTACAAACCCTAAAAATATATTTTATTTAATATTTATTTTAAGGTACATAAAACCATGGAGATAGAGTGGAAAATGTTAGTGCAAAAAAGGGTTGAAAAATTATCTCTTACCAAAAAAGTTTAGCACTAACAATTCTTGCAAATAATTTATTAAAATGTCTTCATATGTACCTTTACAGATTGTTTCTTAGCTAAAGCAGTTTCCGTTTATTTTTTTTTTGCTTTGTTTCTTTAACCACATAATTTTCCATTGCCTTTAAATTATGTTTATGATTTTATTTTATATTTTTCCAATAACTTTTTTTTTATTATCGCTTTTATCATAAATTTTTATTTGTGATTGCAAAAATTGCCATCAATAAATATAGCGAAATATAAACATTTTCTATTTAACTTTATGTATTTGCAAAAAACCATAATAAATATTTATCTAATCACTATCAAACCATTTTTATGTCTTAGTTCAATTTTGGATTATATCCTTTTCTATTTTTTCTTTGCGCAGCCGAAAGGCTTAATAAAGTCATACAATATAAATTTCCAATAAATGAGTTTCCAGTTAAAAAATAAAATAAAAACTGAAATCTTAAACCCCCTAGGCTTAAGCTAATGCCTGTTTGTCCCGTAAAGTGTGATGTTTATGTCACACCTCAAATGGACCAAATAACGTAGCCAAGACACAAACAACAACATTTTAAATGTACAAATTGAGTGTGATATAAAGAGATGTAATAAATGATCATGTATAAACATGTCAGTAAATATAACTTAATCCTACACTATCAGGTTGTTGCAGACACCGGCAGACTAATTTTAAGCTCTGCTTTTTAAAACTTAGTAATTCTCATAATCATAATCTTAAAAATAATATATGTGTTCGCTACTTGAGGCACTAGTAATACAAGTTTTGCAAATATTTTCATAGAAGTTTAAAAGAAATTGTAGGAAACAATCGTTTTGCTATTAATTCAAGGACGTTTCGAAACATTTTATTAAAAATACTTGGCAAATTACCTAGACGAAAACATAAACTTCAAAACGTTATTCGAAAAAATGTTATATGCGGCAAGGGTTTTTTAGTTGTCAAAAATTATCATTATCATTTGTATGAAGCAAACCGAAATACCACAATGGTCGAGGCACATAGGGGTATTTTGCCAATCTAGCCGGACATCACTTTTTTTTTAGCTTATACTGCTTCTTAAAAGTTATTGAGTGCTCCTAGATCAATAAAACTCGGTAGACATATGGATCAAGAGGAAAAAAGTTTTCCTAAGAAGAAATAATCCTACCTCTGAACAATTCTACATTTTTTAAACTTTTTTTTAAGTTTTCCTATACTTTTGCTTAACAAATGCATCTTTTATCGTCAGCATAAGTTTATTGATAAAAAGAGGTATAACCCCGATAACACCCGACCCCCATGCAATTTACTTAACTTTCTTGACTTTAACAGTGTCCCAAAACGACAAATCTTAAGCAAAAGTTTTGAAAATTCATTAAACGATGCAAAATTTTGTTGTCTGTCGAGCTGTGTACTTTAATTTTTACATTTATTAAATTTCACTTTTGACCAAATGTCCGGCTAGATTGGCTAAATACCCCTATGTGCGACGGCGACGGTTAAATAACCCAATTTCGGCATCGCGTTTTGGAAAAAAGTTAGCTGTTTTTGATAAAATTATACTTCTTATTCTGATTAAATGGATGTTAGTAATTTTGTAAGTGTTTTTTTTTTATTCTAATAATTTCCCAAAAAAATATTTTGTTTTTTTAAAAATTCGTTTTAAAATATTTTTTTAAACAAATTTTATTTAAAAAACAAAATTTCTTGCACACAATTTTTTAATAGCGTTCCTAAAAGCCTGTTTATACTTATCCCTTTTCCGATAAGGTAACCTGCTTTCTCAAAACTTAATTTTTTTCTTTTAGTTTTTTGCAAATGTCTGCTTAAAGTGTTATAATTTGTTCTCCCCTCTCTGGTTGTTGCTGTTACAATTACAATTATTGATGAGCTATATTTTAGAGAATAAGTAACATGAAGATTGTTGCGACACTTTAGGCCATTTAGTTTGCACATCATATTTTATTTGATTTCAACTCCAGATAAACTTCACAAATACACGCACATACACACACGTTCAATAGCTTAAGAGGAAAAATTAAAAAAAAATTAACTCCATCTCCATACTCATGCAAATGCCTTGAAATGATGCTGGTAATGATCATAATGATGATGATACTGATGACAATGGCCTTAATATATGATGCACATAATTTTATAAACATAATAAAAATTTGTATTTTATTATAATAATGACATCAAGCTTTTGAAAAAAAAAATGGAAACTTATTAATGTACGAATACGTTTTCTTTTAAGACAACATAAATTAACTTATGTAGTTGCACTTTTGCTTAATGTTGTTTTGCACAAGATTTGCTAACCTTGTTTCCTAGAATCTTGTAAATTTACTTTTTTTTAACATTATATTTAAAAATAACACCACAACCTGTCAAAACCAGGGGAAACAAACTTAAAACCCATAGCGCCTGAGAACTAAAAATACAAATGTAGAGTTCTCAAAGAGCAAAAGAGAAAGGGAGAGCGAGAGATGGTAAAAAAGACAGACTTATAATTCATATAGACATGTGGACATGTGCTAAACAGTGTTTATATACACTGAACACAACATTTTATACAATGTCAGTGTCACTTAAATCTAGTTACAAACAAAAAAAACTCTTCATATTCATATTAAAGTGAACACTAAAAACACTTTTCAGATAAATGTGTTGACTCGAAGTGCAAGTGATAATAATGAAACCAACTGCAAACAATTGAAGAACATTTTCGTAGCATCTTTCAAAATTGTAAAAATATTTCTGGTGCTGTTTTTAATTTATCTTATACATTTCAATATTAATATATAAATTATTATTTTATAATAAATTTTTGTATCTCTGCAACAGATCTAATATTTTTTTCTTTGTCGAAAAATTTTTAACTTTGTGACCTTATGTCGCTACATTTCATTTAGTACTTAAACATTTTTTCATAAAATTTTTAACGACGAATTTAATTTGCTTATGGATTTTTATAAATTTGTTTAATACATTTTATCTATTTTTACTATCAAGCTTAGTTTCAATGCCAAACTACATCCTGAGCCGCATTATAATTATACCCTTCACACACACACATGTGTTAAGG
>NDXZ01000362.1:1480-14414 GCA_003055125.1 Paykullia maculata
TAAAAAAAAAAAAACCCAAAAAAAATTAAGAAAACATTAACTACACTATGCAGCAGATGAATATTTTTTTTTAAACGCAAGAACGTGACAGTATAGGTTTGATTAAACATACTAGCAAAAGTTAGTAAAACCCTATCAATACTCAGTTTGGCGAGATTAGATTCTGAAAATCCAAAAAAAGGTGTCATCAGTTTTTGTTCAAAGTTGGTGATATGGCTTAACTATATTTATCAATAATGCAGCTAAGAGTTTAATGAACAAACCAAGTTAATAAGTTATTCTAAAAAATATTTTTTTTCTGAACTTTTTTTCAAAAATTAAAGGAAATATTTATTTTATTTTTTACTTTTTTTTAGCATAACTTTCAGGGAATGCAAACTTTTACTAACAATATTTAGCCACTGTAAAGCTGTAGCCACTGTTAAGCTGAACAACTTTTGTAAACATACCAATACAATCTGAACGTGTCTAAGCACTCCTTATAGCTCATAAAGACCACTTTGTACTTCAAAAATTGTAGTTTTTCACAATTTTTTTACGCTCAAAAAAAAATTTGTTTTTGGAAATAATGAAATAACACACCTTCCTGTTTGGTATATTTAAAACATATTTAAGACCTCTTTCGTCTATATCTGAAGACAAAATTGTCAGCAATTGTAAACAATTTAACAAGCAAACATTTTTCAAATTAATAAAAACTCAATTTTATTTCAAATAAATATTAGATAAACATTTATTTCGATGGCCATTAATACAGAAAAAAATACCAAATCCTACCCTACCTCAAGTCTCTTAAGATTATACAAGAAATTAAAATTTTTTTAGATGATCATATCATTAATTTGGGTGTTAATATAGATGGTCCGATTAAAGGCCATATTTTTATTTATTCAATTTTCTTCAATTTCAGTAAACAATTTTTTTGTTTACTATTTTGGAACAATTAAATTAAGTATGAAACGTCAGGTCCATGCGTTGTAGCGTTCGTAACGGAAAATAAGGTCTTTTTTTATATTGTGAGTAGAATAAACATTTTTTTCAAGTTTTCTATATTCTTAAATCAAGTTAAATTTTACATTTACATTTAAATTTTAAAAGTTTCACAATAAAAAAAAAATATATATATATGTATATATTAGCATATTAATTTCGGTGACGTGCGTCACGGTTTGAGTTCTTTCAAAAATTGCCTTAAAAACCTTTGCAATTGTTATTAGATTATCGGGGTTAAAAATACATTCATTCATTTCTACTGGAAGGTCTGTTTCGCATTTTTCCTATGTTCCCATCTTACTTAAGCAACTTTTAAAAAAAAGTGTGATGTGACGAAGCCAATCAAGTTTTTCATATTTTTTAATATCTCGAAAATTAGTAGAGAGTTCATTCTGAAAATATCAGGGTACTTAGACCATATAAATAGCTTTTTGTATAAAAGTTATTACAAAATTTGGAGATATTTCTTTTTGAATAATTATAAAATTTTTTTTTTTTTAAATTATTTTTTAATAAAATTTCTTAACCCTTGACATCTTGCCAACTGTAATCAAAAAAAATTTTTTGAAAATCCTAAACACAACAGCAATATTTTTTAATAATTCAAAGCTACAGGGTTGCCATTGTTTATCAAAATTATAAAAAATAAAATCGTTTTCAATATGTACGTGCATTAGTACATACATCCACAAAATTTTATCAAAATCGGAAAGCATCTGGTAAAAATTACATAGAATTACTCTTGTGGAAAAAATGTGACGTCACTATGGGTTCACGGCTGTTAATAAAAAACTACAAATTTTTTTGCCTCCAATTAAGGTATTTTATATTTCTTTTATATTTATCTTTCTTAAAGGATTTAGGTTTTTTGTGCTTTATTATACAAAATTCGCTAAAAAATACGAAAACACACTCCAACTTAAAAGTTACTTCCACTTTTGGTGACGTGCGTCACGAAACTTTATGATCAATTATTTCACAACAAATACCTGTTACAAAATTATGTTTTATGCCATTCGAAAGTACAAATAAAGTCCTACTAAGCACTACGTAAAAGTTAAAATTTTTATATTTTAATCTAAAAACACGTACGAATGTAGCGTGCGCCACGCAGGATTTGTCCATATACAACTTAGGGTTACAGCCGATGTTTTTTTTCTTGATTTTCAAGGCGTGCCGGGTCAGAGTATTGTAACATTACGAATAAAACTTCAGTGCTGAAAATTTGAGCCAAATGTGACAACGCTTTCGAAACCCGCATTGAGGTCAAAGATCAGATAAATGCATATTTTAATATTTATATTAAATAAATTTGTGAAACTCGTTAACTTTGTTTATAATTTTACAAAAATTAATAAATTTGTTTATTTTAATAAAAAGTAAAGTTGAAATAAAGTTTTTGTAATCAACCCTAATATACCCATTGGGTCCAACTGATCCACAAACTTTACTATTTCTTAATTCTTAAATTTTCTTCATTTTTTGTTAAAAATTGATGGAAAAGTTTTTGTTCTAAAATTCTTCACTGGTGGACCAGAAGAATTAAGATATTTAAAGAGCAGTGAAGGTACTACATTTAACAGACTGAAATAACGTACGTAAAGCAAAAAAATAAAAAATAATATAACATTTTTTTAATTCGCAACAGTAGTTTATACTTGATCACAATATTTTGACATATTAACCACATAAGGAAAATAACCAGGAAGTTTAAAAATTTTGATACATTTTTCTCGATAGCAATTCACAGAATACCAAAAAGTAAAAAATTTCTTAAGTTTAACATAATTTCGCTTCAACCTCACAATGAAATCAATTTTTACCAAATAATAAAGAAATAATGAGTTTCACAAATTTATATAAAATTTTTAATTTTGTTAATCTTAAAATTTATGCTAAAATAAGCTAATTTTTGAAAAAATGTGCAGGAAAAAATTTTTTTTTTAGAATAACATATTTTTTATTTTTATTTTTATATATAGGTTTGTCATTCCATTTGTAATTTCTTCAATATTCAATTGCGACCCTATAAAATATATATATTCGGGATCCTTATAGATACGGAAGTCGATTTAGCCATGTCCGTCTGTCCGTGTGTTGGTTGAAATCAAGTTTTCGTAGCTCTTATAGGTCACCCAGGGTTGCATGTGGTATTAAACTTTTGGAAATACTTTCGAGAAAATCGGTATTGAAAACTGGCAAGATCCATTAATAACCGGCTGTGATATAAGCAAAAAAAGACGACTGACTGCCTCGTTTATTTTTTAAGTTTTTTTTTACACAAAAAAATTTTTTTCAGCCTTAAGATATACTACAGAAATATTTAAAAAAAATATATTCACAACCCATGGTGAAGGGTATATAAGATTTGGCTCAGACAAATATAGCGTTCTTACTTGTTATTTATTTATTTATTAAAGTCTATGGATCAAAATCCTTACGGACTAACCAAAAAGTCTAACGGTGTGATATCACACGATCTTAGTGGCCAATCGACCGGCCCAAAACGTGAAATTATGCGCTCACTGAAGTGTTCTCTCAATAAATCCATTGATTGATGCGATGTGTGGGAAGTGGCGCCGTCTTGCTGAAACCAAATGTCGCCGAGATCACGAGCTTCAATTTCAGGCATCAACTAGTCGGTTATCATGGCACGATAACGGTTGCCATTGACGGTTACGTTCGCACCGGCAACATTTCAGTTCTTGAATCTCTTCAGGTTGCTCTTTGTCATCGCTGAACAAAATTTGCCTCGAAACACATTCCTCACAGAACGTGAATTTTCATAATAAAGTTGAACGATTTGTAAACGTTGTTCAGGCGTAAGTCTTTCCATTATGAAATGCCAAACAATACTAAAGGAGTATAATTTTGAGTAGCTCTAGGTGGAATATTGAAGTTGATATTACTCAGCAGAAAATCGGAATTAACAGAACCATTTAACAAATTCACTTGAATTGTTCATCAAACTCTTAGCTACATTATTGCCAAATATAATTAAGCCGCATCACCAACTTTGAACCAGCCATTAAGCAAAAACTGATGACACCTTTTTTTGGGGGGCCCAATTATTTTCAGAATCTTTTGAGGCTCATAAAAAAAAAATGGTCTCCAATCTGGTCAAAGTGAGTATAGGGGTTTTTCAGGTTTTTTTTCACTGTTGCACAGTGTTATTAAAACTCCTATTATTTTCTTACTTTTCAAACATTTGTGTGCTTGTATGTACATACATATGTATGTATGCATGTATGTACATAGTATTTAAAATAAAAAAATAGTTTGAAATGACGGTATTTCAATTTGAATCATATTGTTCGGTTTTAATTTTAAATGTCGAATTATTCTTGAGAAAAAATTCAATAAATAAACAACCATTTTCTATGAAAGTTTTAAGACAAGATTTCTTTTTTGTTGTTAGTCGAGTGAAAATATAAATTATTAAAAGAATTGTTGTTGTTGCTTCCGATTCGATGAGATAACTTTAAATTATTTTTTAATTATCTTCATTTTAAGAAACCATTTGCGTTAATGGCACGCATTAGACTTTTTATGGTGATTAAAAAATGAACGGAATTTTTTCTAATCTGTCTGTTTTTAGTTTTATTTTTAAAAAATAATACCACCCCTTCAAAGAATTTTAAATTTAAAAATAATAAAAAAAAATCTACAATATTAGTTTTAAAATAAAAATATTTATGTTGAAATATGAATAATATTTTTTTTTTACATCTCAAAGCCTTGACCCTTTATTATTTAAGTCTTAAAATAGCGATTAATACTCGTGTTTAGTCTTTACAATGCTTTGATCATCAACAATATTTTTTATTTATTATTTTTTAAATTATTTTTTTGTTCATATTTTTATAACAAATATAATAGAAATTTTTCATAACACACGTAAAAGGGTATCAAACCAGTTGACATTAACAATCAACATCAAATTAAATGTTTTTATATAAAAAAGAACTGATTCAAAAAAGTGTGAAGGGAAAATAGTAATAATTAATAATAATTAATTCACTGCTTATACGGCAGTTTGTTACAGAAAAAGTAGTGTTTGATGACAAAAATACGATTAAAAAAAAAAATACAAAAATAAGACAACTTTGGGCTCTAATTCTTAAAACCAAATTTTTTCGCGAATTAGTCTTTTATATTATCAAAAAACTATTTAAAATGGATAAAGAGGTGGCAACGATACATACACTTTATTGCAACATGTTTCTACCCAATTTTAAACTCGTTTAAATAAAAAAAACATTTTAAGCATCTTTTAAGATATTGTGGAATTGTGTACATCTTCTTCTGTTTACAAAGTGTTCATACCAATTAGAGATGACCGATATTAATGTATTTGTGACTTAATAAATGTGACTGAAAAATCACTGGGAACAACAGTGACTAAAAATGTTAAGTAACTGTTACCTACAATCGGGCAACAAACACTTTTACTGTTTCTTTTTATTTATTATACCCTTCAAACCCTTGCCACCTATGTACATACATATATGTAAGTTTGTCATTCCGTTTGTAATTTCTACAATATTTATTTGCGACCCCATAAAGTATATATATTCTGAATCCTTATATATAGGTAAGATGATTTAGCCATGTTCGCCTGTCCATCTGTCGTTCTGTTGAAATTAAAAGATATGGGCGAAAAACCTTTATGGACGAAAATTAATATCATAAAAAAAATCAAGTTTTCTAAAGCCTATAATAGTACACGATATGTAAAAAGCAACATGCGCATGTAACTCTGACGTATTTTTGTCGTCATCATTAAGCGACATTTGCCACATGTCACGTACTTTCACTTTTTGGTACACTCAACACCCAATTACATTTTGTAGTTTATTTCAAAGCTGCAACACAATGATTTTTATGTGTAAAAAAAAAAATATTTTTGTATAAAAAAAAAAATATTTTTTTGTGGGAGTCAAACGAGGCAGTCGTCTTTTTTTGCTTATATCTCAGCCGGTTATTGATGGATCTTGCTAGTTTTCAAGACCGGTTTTCTCGAAAGTATTTCCAAAAGAAAAAATATCGACAAATTGAAGTTAACAAAATTTTTTGTTGAAATTAAATTTATGGTTTAACATATATTTTTGTTAACACAATTAAAAATTTTGTTGGTATTTAAAAAAAAACAAAAGATATCAAATTTTAGAACAATTAATTTGGAAATTTGGAAAATTACAAAATAAACAAACCAAAAATTGTTTTCATGTGCCGGCGTATTGTAGTGGTTAAAGTGCTTGCCTACAAAACCAAGCACCCCAAGTTCAAATCCCGGTGAAGACAAACAAATTTTATCGTGGTTTTCGAGTTTTAAAAATTATGTGAAAAAAAGGGGAAAAAGGATAACATTAGGTGCCAGGCCTAGGCACCTCCTGAGAACATTAAATTTAACAATTTGTTTTGTTAATAATTAATATTCAAATAATTTTGTTGACTTGACTGTAACAATCAACCCTCAAATGTCGTTATTGTATTTTAAAATTCTATTGTTGGTTGAGTTTTGATTCAACTTTTAATTGTATTAACAAAAAAGTTAATTGTAATTACAACACTTTTTTTCTGTAATACATTACAATACTTGTTCAGGTAAAAATACATAAAATCTTCAAAGCATACGCTGTTTCCAAACAAAATAGTTAACGTAATTATCAAATTTTAAAATTGGTACAATGCTATAGCATTTTTTTAGGCAACGCGTATCAGCTGTTGCCCAACTAATTGTCTTTTGGTGGCTTAACTAATTGTAAACTAAGAGCAATGAATTTCGGCATTAGAAAAGTTAATAATTCGAAAAAGTTAATTACCCTTGGGGCATTTCGGTTAACTTTCCTAATATTCTATTGTATCTTGTATCTATCGGTCATTAAAAGACACAAACTATTTTTTCATCGCATATAGAAGTTCAATCTGAAGTTCGGTTTGCAAAACCACCTACAAGAGCAACTTTGCTGCAAAAAAGACCTTACAGTAAAAGGTAAGATGCCTTAAATTTTGATCTGCGATAGATTCGGTTTGGTTTGATAGGGTTGCTTTGTGTTTAGCTACGGCTTTATATATGTAAAGCGTTCCATACGAACACTTGTTGGATAATATAGAGTGTGACCCAGAAATTCCATCACACATTCAATGAACTGAACGATGTGTGCAACTGCTTACCCCTGTTTTACGACGAGTTATATCAAAGAATAGAGATGTTGTTGTTGTGCAGTGACTTTAGAAAGTCGCACGTTAAATCTTAATTTTGATGTGGAGTCCAAGTACTTGCATTGCTAGATGACAGTAATACTCCTACTTGATATGGCTGACTTGTTACCCAACGGCTATTTCATGCATCATATTTGCCAAGTTCTGCTACCTTTACTTCAGTACAAGGATCATCAGTAAGCAGTACTATTGCATACTCTTGTCTTGCAAGTACTTGGACTCCACATCAAAATTTAGATTACCACGAATGAAGAGTAAAAAAGATTTTAAAAACTGATTTAAGTTCCTTTCACTAAGAGCACTTTTGTTTTATTTGTTTTAAATACATTTTCAGCAGAGTCTTTCTTGCATTGTATTCTAAATGTTGCATTCAGCAACTAATTTTGTTTGCATTCATGACATAAAAAAAATTAAATTCGAATTAAAAATACAATATTTTATTTTATTAACGGGAGCAGAAAATCTTTAGGTCGATTTGCGCGGGATAAGATTTGATCAGAGACCGATGGTTTCTTGGGGAATTTTTCTCAAAATTTCGCGTAGATTACGTTTTTACTATACAATTTTTGATTAAAAAAAAATTGACCCACCCTAATGTACATATATATTTTAAAAAACAAAAACACTTACCATTTTGCTGTTTGCTAATTGTCGTTTTCCTTTTTGAATGAAAAATTGTCCAACAAAAGAAAATTCGTTTGACGGAATATGGTGATTAGATATGTATGTATGTATGTATGTATGTATGTGTAATGACAATGTTGGTCTTTAAAATAATTACGCTCTTTTTAAGGTTTTGTTTTTTGTTTCCTTCTTCGGTCTAACTTCAGCTGTTTGCAATGATTGACAGATAAGACGATAGTTGTTGGCTTCAAGAAAAAAGAAAACAAAAAACTTAATTTTGCTTACATACATTTACATATACATACATACATATGTATGTATGTACATACAAAAAGTAAATACATTTTATTAGTTTAATGACTGTATTTTTAATGTATCAGACATAAATCTAACTAAAGAGTTTTTTTTTACCTTCTTCGGCTGATGGATACTAAACGTTTGTTTTATTTTATAAATTTCTTAATAATTGTTTTCGGTGAAATAATGATACCAACAAAAATACGTTAATGATGATGGTTGTGGTAGGTAGTTTCACTGTTAAGTTGATTTGTTTTTTTTTATTTAAAGCTTTGTTTTTTAGATGTTTAAGTATTTGGTATCTTGGTCGGTTGTATCGGAATCGTAATGTGCTGTTGTTTACCTTTTGAAGTCTTTTTATAAATTTGTGGAATTTTGTGAAATGCGCTTTTGTTTTTGTCTCATTATGCGGTTTTGAGAGTTTTGTTGATTCCAACTCAGTTTCTAGTCAAGTCATTATGTTAATGATCATGTCGAGTGATTTCGTTTTCATGTTGTCTTTCAAATTATTTTGATTTAAGTTTTTTTTTTTTTTTTTACATACATACCTATATTAAACGGCACCATGAAAAATGGCCTCAATGAAAAATGGCTCCAAAATCAAAAATGAAAAATGGCCCCAAAAAATAGGAAAAATGGCTCCAAACATTTTTTTATCAATTTACAAGGAAAGGGAAAATTGCCCCAAAAACTTCTAAAAAAGGCAAAATGGCTCCAATTTTTTACATTGAAAACAACAACACGAAAGTTTGGGGTCATTTTTCATTTTGGGGCCATTTTTCAGTTTTGAAATCACCCCAAACTTTTTATCATTTTGGGGCCATTTTTAAATTTTTTGATACTATGGAAAATTAAAAATTGAAAAATGGCCCCAAAACCAAAAATGAAAAATGGCCCCAGTTTTTTACAGTAAATAAAAACGAAAATTTGGGGCAATTTTTCTTGTTTTTGGAATAATTATTCTTGTTTTTATGGTCATTTTTCCAAGATAAATTCCGGTGAATCGCCGGCTTCAATATAGCCTTCGGCCGGGCACTGCGACTTACAATTCTGATGGTTTCCCATCGCTGTATCTTTAGCTTCGATAAATTAAAGTACTTCTGCCACATTTTCGTGACGTATCCACGAGTAAAGTGTTTTAGAGTTCATAGGACGCAGTTGGTAATTTTATTAAGAAAATCTTTAATTTCGCGAAGCCGGGGTTTGGCAACCATCAGAATTAAAAGCCCCTGTGCCTGGCTTAAGGCTATAGCGAAGCCGGCGATTCAAATCCACTAGAGTTTATCCTTACTGCGCCCGGCCAAAGGCCGGCTGTCTACAGCACTTTTTAAGCTTTAACAGCTTTCTTTGGGAAATTATTTCATACTAACAAAATCTCAGTTTCATAAACGCTTTTCAGTATCGAAAAATTAAAAAAAGACCCAAGGATTTTAAAAATTTTCGGTGATTCCCGAAATGAAAGATCATCTAATGTTCAAAATAGAAAAATTACCATAAAAACAGGAAATATTGCCCCAAATTATCGTGTTGTTTTTTTTTCACTGTAAAAAATTGAGGCCATTTTTGGTTTTGGGGCCATTTTTCATTTTTCCATAGTATCAAAAAATTTAAAAATGAAAAATAGCCCCAAAAAAATAGGCAAAATTGCCCCAAACTTTCGTGTTGTTGTTTTCAATGTAAAAAATTGGGGCCATTTTTTATTTAAGGGCCATTTTTCATTTGAGGCCATTATTCATGGTGCCATATTAAACATATAAATTATATGCCATTAAAAGCAATACAGCAACAACATTGAAAATATTTGTCTTTAATGTGTTTTCATGACTTAATTTCTCTTTTAAGTTAGTTTTACGATGTTTATACACTCACGCGCTCACTAAGGCATACATATATTTATTGACTTATTAATTCATATATCATTCACTCACACTAATGAGTGACACTCATCTTTGCATATCAGATTATAATGGAAATAAAAACTTAATTTTTAATGTTTTACAACAAAACATACTCATATGTACATATTTGCTTGTTTTCTGACTTCCAACAATAACTTAAAAGCTTTGAAGGCGGCTGGCTCACCTTATTCTTTATTTTGCGTAAGGTTCTCTAAAAATTCACGATTAAAAAAGGATTAAATATTTTTATATTATTTCGATACAAGAGATGCGGCAAACTGGCTTACTAAAGTGCAGTAATGCAGTACTTATATTGGCAATTAGATGGCAGATTGTTTTGCTAGGGCAAAGAGTTCGGTTGATAATTTTTGTAGTATTCCTCTCTTGGCCGTGAATAAATTCTCATCGTACCATGTGCATATGTTTATCCAAAGATTCGATGAAAGACATTTAAGGAATGTTTTCGCCATGATTACAAGTCAGAGGAGAAGAGATCATCACGCATTTCCACAGTTACTGTCCTTTATTCGACCATATGCGATTGAGAAACTTTTTGGCTAAAGCAACAAAGGCAATATCTTCTGCTTTATTAGGGGTAGCGGTTGGTTTTCTGGGAAAAAGAACGGCGTGTGGCCAGATGATTCTTCTCTATTTCAAAAAGTTTTTTTATTCTTTATTTACATATGTATATGCATATGCAGGTTTAATGTTTTTGTCCATTTTTTGTTAACCTTTTAAGAGCTGTCTGTTCTATCTATACACGATAGCAACGATACTGAATGATTTTTTCAATGACATTGAAACCTGAAAACCTTTGCAACTCATAAGTTTTGATTGTATTTAGTGCTAAATTGCATTTGTTATATGTATCACTGGAAAAGAATGTAAGTAAAAAGACAATGTCCTCTGTGTATCTTCATATTAAATAAAACCAGAGATAACGTCGGTACATTTTCGGAAATCAGCTGCAAACAAAAATTTTGCAAGAGTTACATTGTAAAACAAAATGAGTTGTTTTTTTCTGCTGTCAACATTTATTTATTTTTTTACTTGACAATAATTTGCTTTAATGATGGAAATTTTAATCCACTAAAGGTGCACCGATTAAGTCCTAAATTAAACAGCAATGCCTAGTAACGAAATCAACAGATCTGCACTCGATTGGAATCCACAAGGTCACCGCCTGTCTGGTCGTCCACGAAACACCTGGGTGAAAATAAATCTCTAGCCTATGATCATTCCAAATGGAGAAAATTTACAG
Source organism: Paykullia maculata (assembly GCA_003055125.1). Classification (NCBI taxonomy): domain Eukaryota; kingdom Metazoa; phylum Arthropoda; class Insecta; order Diptera; family Rhinophoridae; genus Paykullia; species Paykullia maculata. The sequence continues at coordinate 12,779 of NDXZ01000362.1, forward strand.
ACGCCCAATATTCAATATGAACTTTTATATACTTAGGCGATATGTCAATTTTTTTTATAAATAAAAAGGAAAAATAATATGTGTCCTTCCAATGGAGCCTTGGTCGTCCCCTTTTTCTTCGTTCTTCGGAATAACACTTAAAAGTCTTTTTTTTATCAGACCCAGCCAGCATCTAAGATCTTAAAAGAAATGTCATTAAACACATGGATTTTGTCCATAACATACACCGGTTTTAGTAAATTATTGTTTACAACGAACAAATTTTCTAAAAAAAATGTTCCAACTATAAACTCTATTTAAACATTTTTCCATCATCCCTGTGCCACTTTGTGTTAACCTCTGCTGATTTTGATTTATTACGCTCTAAAGTATCATTAAAAGAAATATTTACTTTTTTAATGTCCAAATCATGCGATCATCGAGTGAAGAAAATGCCTTTGTATATTGAGTGACAAATAAATGAGTTACTTTTTACACATGTTTGAGTGTAAATCTATTTTTAGCTTTTTTTTTGAAGATTTTAATATAATAATAAATGAAAAGAAGTCAAAGTTCAATAGAAAGGTGTGTTATAAAAGTTCATATATGTACATATGTATGTATTTAATTTAAAACAAGTAAGAGCGCTATATTTGGCTGTGCCAAATCTTCTATACAATTCACTGCGTGTATTTACGTAAAAAAAAAGAAATTTTCCTATACACATCTCGAAAATTTTTTTTATTAAAGTTTCCCACAAGGCATGTCTTACACACAAAGATAATCATTTTTGTGTTAAAAAAAGTGTTTATATCTCGTTAATTGTTGGATTTTGGTGACTTTCATTAGCAAGCATTTCGGGAAAATTTCTGATCGTTTGATACCAATAACGTGTCCGTGCGACATCGGGGGCTGAGAAAAGTTTATTACAACAGACTGACAGACACACAGACGGAGAGACGGAGAGACGGACAGACGGACGGACGGACAGACGGACAGACGGACATGGCTAAATCGACTTCCCTATCTATAAGGATTCAGAAAATATATACTTTATGGGGTCGCAAATGAATATTGAAGAAATTACAAACGGAATGACAAACTTAGGTGAAGGGTATAAATAATAAATTAGAGGATTTTTGAAAGCAAAGAGTAGTTTGCCAATTTCTGACGAAAAAAGTTGACGTGGTCTAAGAATTCGATTCAGATGGTGACTAAATCATTTGTTCCTAAGCAACACAGTTTGACTATATCACGACTTGAATGGTCGGATTTGGTAAGCAATCTTTCTAATTTCAGTCATTTCGGTCAGATTTAATCCACTTTTAAAATATTTCTGGTCGCTAGATTTTTAATAAATTTACCGACCACGCTACGACCACGTAGTGATGTCGTACAATGACTCGTTGCTTTTAGTCAATTTGCAAAGTCGTAGTGACGTCATTTGTGGTCGCCGAACGACCGTCATCTTTCTGACGAAAGATTTGCAGCATACTTTTAGGCATTATTAATTGGCATTTTCGTTTTAAATGTGTCCGGATGATGATACATGATACAGACAATATAGGCGCCATATTTTATGAAAAAAATTTCTGCATGAAAAAAATTTAATGATGAATATTAACTAGTAAGAGCGTTATATTCGGCTATACCGAAT